>ML778997.1:956205-1029685 GCA_009831015.1 Picea engelmannii
AGCATAACATTACATGAAATTCCTTGAGAAAATGAGGTCTCTTCATGGCTTTTTATAGCATTGCATTGGGTGATTATGTAACTCCTTTGTAGTGTGAAAAGAGGCTCTTTAGGGATTGATTAGGTCTTTGACCAGCCTACCATGCGGATTCAGCTCAGATTTGAGGGTCAAATCGGCTTGGGAGCTGATCCATAAGTGGTTGGGAGGCCGACCAATTCAATAAATGCGTCGTTTAGCAGGTGCACAGGTTTTTGCGCCAACAGCCATGCATCATGCGCGTATGCGCGCATGGTACGTTTATGTTCCGCGCATGTGCGCGCGCACCCAACTGTTGTAAAGCTATCTTCAATTTTTGAACTACTTTGTATAGTTTTTGACCTTTTTGGAATGTTGTGGAATTAATTCAATGCCATGAATGACTTCATTATTGTTTGACGATGTTGAGTTCTTGTCGCCGTGTGCAGACGAAATTTCAGTGATAACAATCAGGACAACCAGTCCAAGCCACAAGCAAAGAAGGACACTGGAAAGACAAAGAAAGACATCGAGAAGTGGTGCGACTTCCATAAGAGCCCTTGGCATAACATTGTTGACTGCCGCTCAAAGCAGTCATTGGTGGTCAAAGTGAAAGCCTCTGAATCAAATGTGGATTCTGACTCTGAGCTAAAACTAGAAAGGGGAAGACGGGTCATTGACATGGAACCTAGTTCCACCGTTGGTACCACCAAGCTCCAGCCTGGTGAACCAGACGATCCAAAAGAAGGAGATCACCTCTTCCATTCACAGATGTGGGTTAAAGGAACCCCGCTTCACTCAGCAAAGGTCGTCAAGCAACTGGCCCTACCAACAATGCCGCAACCACAACCCTACACCATTGGATGGCTCCACCAAGGAAGCGATCTCCGCGTCAGCCAACAGTGTCAATTGTCTTATGGCATCAAGCCCTTCAAAGATGAGGTATTGTGTGATGTTTCTCCTCTCTAAGTTTGTGATGTTCTTTTGGGCCACCCTTATTTATGTAAATGTCATGTTGTGTATGAGTCTAGGGCTTGTAGTGTTATTATTACTTTGAAGAGGAAATTGTATAGGATACCCGAGGTAGTCCCACCTAGTGTTATTTCCTTGATCTCTGCTAAGAAACACAGGAAGGTCATCTCTCAAATGGGAAAGTTTGTCTTCTTCATTATTCGCTATCAAAATAAGCGAAAGAACATAGCCACATCTAAGGTATTTGCAGTCGACCTCTCCACACAGTAGAAGAAAGTAGATAAGGTAGTGGAAGAATACTTGGATATCTTCTCCTCACCTACAAGGGTACCTTTGTACTGCCAGGTCAAGCACCCCATCGATCTGACCCCCAGCGCACCGCTGCCTAATGGGCCAGTCTATCGTCACTCTTTGTTAAAGAATGAGGAGGTCAAGTGATAGATCCAATAACTTCTCCACAAGGGGCACTTTCGTCCCAGCTCATCACCTTGTGGGAGCCCAATCGTGCTGGTACAGAAGAAAGATGGAACCTGGCGACTCTGTATTGATTACTGGGCTCTGAATAAAATCACAGTCAGAAATCAGAACTCGATTCCCCGAATCAATGACCTCCTTGATCAACTTACGGGGTCCAAATACTTCAGTAAGATTGATCTAAAGTCTGGCTACCACCAGGTCCCGATAGAATAGACAGATGTATGGAAGACCGCCTTCAAGTCAAAGGAAGGCCTTTTTAAATGGTTGGTCATGCCCTTTGGCTTGACAAATTCTCCAACCACTTTCATCAGGATGATGGACGATATCCTATGACCATTCACTAATACTTTTGTTGTGGTGTATCTGGATGACATTCTAATTTATAGAAAGACTTGGGTCGAACAGTTGCAACATATTCAACAAGTTTTGCACACCCTGCGACAACACAAGCTATACGCAAACTTGGAAAAATGATCCTTCGGCATGGACAGGGTCCATTACCTGGGATACATAATTGATCATCATGGCGTACATCTGGATCCAACCAAGATCCAAGTCATCCATGACTGGCTAGCCCCAACCTTATTCACTGATCTTCGGAGCTTCTTGGGCCTTGCCAATTTCTACCGAAGGTTCATGTTGGGATTCTCCCATATTGCATGGGCCCTCATCCAAATAAACAAGGGTGGTGGTAAGGAGAAATTTGTGTGGGGTAGGTCCCAACAACAACCGTTCGATGATTTGAAGCAGCTCTTATGCTCAGACCCAGTACTTTCACTACTAGACCTGCAACATCCCTTTGAGATCGAGACAGATGCATCAGACTATGTTGTGGGCACCGTTCTCACTCAACACAACCACCCTGTGGCCTATCATAGTGAGGAACTGTCAGATATTGTCCGTAAGTACCCTACTTATGACAAAGAAATGTACTCCATTGTGCAAGCCTGTCGCCAGTGGAGACATTACATTCTTGGGAAGGAGACAGTCATCCACATTGATCATAAGCCACTACAATTCATGCAGACACAGGGAAAATTGATGAATGACCACCATCAAAAGTGGTCCACATACTTGCAGCAATTCCACCTCAACATCAAGTATAAAACAAGAAGAACCAATCGTGTCGCTAATTGCCTCAGCATTCCACGAGTCGCAACACTCACCATGGTGCTAGACTCTTGCATCCATGAGACCTATGGATGGCCCCAACTCTATGAGACAGACCCTAACCTCGCCACCACCTACCAAATATTGGGTGCAAATGCAGTTGTCGATAATTTCCATCTTCAAGATGGGTTGTTGTGTCGTTTGGGCCAAATCTATGTTCCATCAAGCGAGCAAGTGAAGCTGATCTGGGAAGCCCACTACAGTCGGGTGATAGGACACTTCGGTGTCAAAAAGACAGTGGAAATGCTACAGAAACATTTCTACTGGCTGAAACTTCGACAGGAGGTCAGCAAGTATATTAGGTCATGCACTGCCTGCATTATTTCCAAACCGTCCACTAAGAAACAGGGCATGTACACCCCTCTTCCTACTCCTGACAGGCCATGTGAATCCATCTCAATGGACTACATGTCGGGCCTCCCATCCACCAAGCGGGGAAATTACTATGTTTTTTTGGTTGTTGATCACTTTTCTAAGATGGAGATTATGGTCGCCTGCAAGAAGAGCATCACAGCAAAGGCCACTGCCAAGATCTTCTTTGAACGAGTCTGGGTACATTTTGGAATCCCACAAACCATTGTCTTAGATCGGGATAGTCCATTTCTAATCACATTCTGGTCGAGCCTCTGGTCATTTTTGGACACCAAGCTCACCAAATCCACGGCCTCCCACCCCCAGATAGATGGCCAAACCGAGGTTGTAAATAGAATGATTGTGCATATCCTTTGCATGTATAATTCAAAGCACCCCTACACATGGGATGAGAGCCTTCCCTATGTCCAGCATAGCTACAACCAAGCCCTGCATAACTCAACCGGCCGTAGCCCATTTCAAGTGGGGTTGGGATTCCAACCATTGGGTCCCATAGATGTTGCACTTCCCCTTGCGGTCACCTCAACCAACTCATCTCCTGCTCCAACTAAAGCTGACAAAGACACCCGATTCATTGAGCGGATCCAGCACATCCACCGACAGTTTCAGGATATCCTACAGAAGTCCAATGATAAGTACAAACAACAAAGTTTGGTTGCACTTGCAGAAAGAAATCCTTCCAGGACCCCATCGAAAGCTTCACCCACTCTGTTATGGGTCGTACACTATCACCAAGGTCATGGGGGATAATGATTTTGAGCTCAACATTCCTCCTTTCCTTGGCCTGCACCCAATGTTCAATGTGGACCTCCTTCGGCCATATTTCCCACCATTATTGGACACCTCAGACGTAGCAGAACAGCTGACACCAACAGAGCTCAACCCCAACTGCATACAATAGGAATCCAATGATCAGATTGTGGACACACAAATCAAGGGCACTCGACAACAAAGGATCCATATTTATCGAGTCGTCAAAGCAGGGCATCTCCTGCACCAAGACAAGTGGCTCACCTGGGGCCAAATTCAGCAGAACTTTCCTCATCTAATGGGGGAAATCAACGCAATGGAGACCATTGCTTCCTAAGGAGGGAGGATTGATCCAGGTGGATATTGGTGGCCACCCACCTTTTCCAGCTGGCTGAAAACATCTTTCTAGCAATTTTGATAATTTACTATTTTTAGCAGTTTTTCGTGTCCTGAACTTCTGGAGCCGTTTTGAGGCCCTAAATGACATTTTTTGGGGTATGTTGCGGTCCCAAATTTTCAGCATGAAATTTTGTGCAACTTTTGTATTCCTTGGACAAATATTTCCAATGGGCTATCATACGCCTAAAACGGAGATCATATGCAAATGTTACGACCCCGGGAAGTTGATGTACTAACTTACCCAAACGGGGCCCACGTGTCTTTTGGTGCTTCATCTCCTAGGGTTAGGTTTTTGGATGTTTAGGAAACTCTTGTTTATTGTAAAAAGGCCTTGAGAGCCTCATTGTAATGATATTCTTTTGAATGAGCACAGTCGTCACATCTCTTCTCGGAGATAAGCCACCACCATTCCAGCAAACTTGTTTCCGCTGCATCTTACAATTTCCAGCTTATTTCTTTATTGAATAGAAAAATAGTTTTATTGTATCTTTGTTATTTTGTGTTAAGCACCTATTAATAATCTGTATTCATTTCGTTCTACTCATAAAATCTAGATCAGTGGTATCAGAGCCATTTTCTCCTTGTCGTCTTAATGCATGTCCCCAACGAGGTCAGAGAACAAAGACTTGGGTCTCGAGCTTGTTTCTCTTGAGGACAAAATCTCTCGCACGCCCAAGATACCTCTCATGGAAAGAAAAAATAAAGATGACAGGACAGGAGATCCTTTCAAACTGTTGATTGAGGAATCCCTCACACAACAAAGGAACGAGATGATGGATAGTTTTGTGGAAATCTTTCGGCGGCTACCAACAGGCGACACATCTTCTTCGAATGGAGGCACCGCCCCCTTCAAGGTACAAATAAACTTTGATATTCCTATATTTGAAGGTCAGATAGACACAGATGTTGTAGACAAGTGGTTGAATCTACTAGAAGGGTATTTTCTATCCATAACTTTTCGAATAGAGAAAAGATTACTTTTCCACTCCTCAAAGTCGTTCCTCATGTCAAAGATTGGTGTTTAACGTTCTGCGAGCAAAAGGAAATAGAGGAACCCTCATTATTTTCAGTCATGGCCACCTGGGAATCCTTCATGGATACTATTAAGGAACAATACTACCCTGTCGAACGTTATGACGACCTGTATACCAAATGGACCACACTACAGCAAGAAAGAGACCAAGCAGTGCCAGATTTCACAAATATCTTCCATACCTTGCGCACCAAGCTGGGTATCAAAGATTCGGAGCGACAGATGGTGCTCAAGTATCATGGTGCTCTGCATAGATACATCCAGACCAAAATGGAATTTATGGACATCTCATCCTTGGGCGCAACCTAAAGATATGTCGTCAAAATCGAGCAGAAGCTCAAACAAAAGACACAGCTATTTGGGCCTAGGAACCCCTCACAACAAAAGCCAGGAAAGGGTGGCCCCAACCCATAGAACAAAGGAAAAAGAAAATATGGATAGTATCAGAACAACCAGTCCAATCCTCAAGCAAAGAAGGACATTTGAAAGACAAAGAAAGACACCGTGAAGTGTTGCGACTTCCATAAGAGCCCTTGGCATAACATTGTTGACTGTCACTCAAAGAAGTCACTGGTGGTTGAAGTGAAAGCCTCTGAATCAGATGTGGATTCTGACTTTGAGCTAGAACCAGAAAGGGAAAGATGGATCATTGACGTGGAACCGAGTGCCACCATTTCTATCACCAAGCTCCAGCCTGGTGAACCAAATGAGCCAGAAGAAGGAGAGTGCCTCTTCCATTCACAGACATGGGTAAAAGGCACCCCACTGCACTTCATCATTGATAGCGGTAGCCAGAAGAACCTCATCTCATAAGAGGTCGTCAAGCGGTTGGCCCTGCCAACAACGTCACACCCACAACCCTACACCATTGGATGGCTACGCCAAAGAAGAGATCTCCACATCAACCAACAGTTTTGATTGTCATATGGCATCAATCCCTTCAAAGACGAGGTATTGTGTGATGTTGTTCCTCTCGAAGTTCGTGATGTTCTTTTGGGCCAACCTTATTTATGGAAACGTCATGTTGTATATGATTCTAGGCCTCGTAGTGTTATTATTACTTTGAATAGGAAATTGTACAGGATACCAGAGGCAGTCCCACGTAGTGTTATTTCCTTGATCTCTGCTAAGCAATGTAGGAAGTTCATCTCTCAGACGGGTTTGTCTTCTTCGTGATTCTCTCTTAGAATAAGCGAAATATCACAGCCACATCTATGGTCTCTGCGGTCGACCTCTCCACACAGAAAAATCAAGTAGATAAGGTCATGGAAGAATACTTGTATATATTTTTCTCACCTACAGAGGTACCTCTACACTGTCAGGTCAAGCACCCCATCGATCTGACCCCTAGCGCACCCTTTCCCAATGGGTCAGTCTATCGTCGCTCTTTGTTAGAGAATGAGGATATCAAGCAACAAATCCAAGAACTTCTCCACAAGGGTAACATTCATCCCAGCTCATCACCTTGTGGGATCCCAATCGTGCTGGTACAGAAGAAAGATGGAACCTAGCGACTCTGTATTGATTACCGGGATCTGAATAAAATCAGACTCAAAAATTGATACCTGATTCCCTAAATCGATGACCTCCTTGATCAACTTACGGGGTCCAAATACTTCAGTAAGATTGATCTGAAGTCTGGCGACCACCAGGTCCCGATAGAACAGACAGATGTATGGAAGACCATCCTCAAGTCAAAGGAAGGCCTTTTTGAATGGTTGGTCATGCCCTTTGGTTTGACAAATTCTCTAGCCACTTTCATGAGGATGATGGTTTATATCCTGTGACTATTCACCAATTCTTTTCTAGTGGTGTATCTAGATGACATTCTAATTTACATCAAGACTTGGTCCGAACACTTGCAGCATATCCAGCAGGTTCTGCACACTGTACGGCAACACAAGTTATACACCAACTTGGAAAAATGCTCCTTTGGCATGGACGGGGTCCATTACCTAGGCTACATCATTGATCAACATGGCGTACATGTGGATCCAACCAAGATCCAAGTCATCCGTGACTGGTCAGCCCCAACCACACTCACTGAGCTTTGGAGCTTCTTGGGCCTTGCCAACTTCTTCCGCAGGTTTGTGCTGGGATTCTCCCATATTGCATGGGCCCTCAGCCAAATAAACAGGGCTGGTGGTAAGGAAAAATTTGTGTGGGGTCGGTCCCAACAACAAGCGTTCGATGATTTGAAGTAGCACTTATGCTCAGCCCCAGTACTTTAACTACCAGACCTGCAGCATCCCTTTGAGATCAAGACAGATGCTTCACACTATGTTGTGGGCATCGTTCTCACTAACCACGGCCACCACGTGGCCTATAATAGTGAGACATTGTCAGATATTGTCCATAAGTACCCTACTTATGACAAATAAATGTACTCCATTGTGAAATCCTATCACCGATGGAGACATTACATTCTTGGGAAGGAGATAGCCATCCACACTGATCATAAGCCACTACAGTTCATGCAGACACAAGGAAATTTGCAGAATGACCGCCATCAAAAGTGGTCCACATACTTGCATCAATTCCACCTCAACATCAAGTATAAAATAGGAATCACCTATCGCATTGTTGATTGCCTCAGCAGACCACCAGTCGCGGAAATCACCACGGTGCTAGACTCTTGCGGCCATGAGAACTCTGGATGGCCCCAACTCTATGAGACAGACCCTAACTTCGCCACCACCTACCAAATGTTGGGTGAAAACACACTTGTCGATAATTTTCATCTTCCAGATTGGTTGTTGTGTCCTCTGGGCCATATCTGTGTTCCATAAAGAGAGCACGCGAAGATGCTCTAGGAAGCCCACTATAGTCGGGTGGCAAGACACTTCGGTGTCAAAAAGATATTGGTGATGCTACAGAAACATTTCTACTGGTCGAAACTTCGATAGAAGGTCAGCAAGTATATCATGTCCTGCACTGCCTATTCTATTGCCAAACCATCCACTAAGAAACAGGGCATGTACACCCCTCTTCCTACTCCTGACAGGCCATGGGAATCCATCTCAATGGACTACATGTTCGTCCTCTCGTCTATCAAGTGGGGAAATGACTGTGTTTTTGTGGTTGTTGATCGCTTTTCTAAGATGGCGATTCTGATTGCCTGTAAGAAGAGCATCACAAGAGAGGCCATTGCCAAGCTCTTCTTTGAATGAGTCTGGGTACATTTTGCAATCCCACAAATCATTGTCTCAGATCGGGATAGTCGATTTCTCAGCAAATTCTGGTCGACCCTCTGGTCATTGCTGGACACCAAGCTCACCAAATCCACGTCCTTCCAGCCCCAGACAGATGGCCAAATTGAGGTTTTAAATCGAATGATTGTGCATATCATTCGCATGTATAATTCAAAGAACCCCCACACATGGAGACTTGCATAGCTCAACTGGCCACAGCCCCTTTCAGGAGGGGTTGGGATTCCAACCATTGGGTCCCATAGATGTTTCACTTCCCCTTGTGGTCACCTCGACTGACTCATCTACTGCTCCAACTAAAGATGACAAAGCCACCTATTTCACTGAGTGGATCCAACACATCTGCCAATAGGTTCATGATATCCTACAGAAGTCCAATGACAAGTACAAACAACGTCATGATTAACATCGGGTGCCACATAAGTTTCAGGTGGGCGACAAAGTTTGGTTGCACTTGCAGAAGGAACACCTTACATGACCCCATTGGAAGCCTTTTCCACTCCATTATGGGTCGTACACTATAACCAAGGTCGGGCGGGATAATGATTTTGAGCTCAACATTCCTCCTTTCCTCAGCCTGCACCCAGTGTTCAACAAGGACCTCCTTCGGCCTTATTTCCCACCATTATTGGACACCTCAGACGTAGTAGAACAACTGACACAAACAGAGCTCAACCCCGACTACATACAACAGGCATCCAGTGATCATATTGTGGACACATAGATCAAGGGCACTCGACAAAAAAGGATCCAGATTTATCGAGTCGTCAAAGCAGGGCGGCTCCTACACCAAGGCAAGTGGCTCACCCGAGGCCAAATTCAGCAGAAATTTCCTCATTTGATGGAGGAACTCAACGCAATGGAGACAATTTCTTCCTAAGGAGGGAGGATTGATCCAGGTGGATATCGGTGGCCACCCACCTTTTCCATCTGGCTCAAAACAGTTTTCTAGCAATTTTGATAATTTACTATTTTTAGCAGTTTTTCGGTTCCTAAACTTCCAAAGTCGTTTTGAGGCCCTAAACGACGTTTTTTGGGGTATGTTGCGGTCGCAAAAGTTGTTATAATGAAATTTTCTGCAACTATTGTAGTCCGAGGATAGATCTTTCCAATGGGCTATCATACGCCTAAGACGGAGATCGTATGCAAAATTTACGACATTGGGAAGTTGATGTATTGACTTACCCAAACGGGGCCCACATGACTTTTGGCGCTTCATCTCCTAGGGTTAGGTTTTTGGATGTTTAGGAAACTCTTGTTTATTGTAAAAATGCCTTGAGATCCTCATTGTAATTATCTTCTTGAGAATGAGCACAGTCATCACATCACTTCTCAGAGATAAACCGCCACCAATCCAGCAAACTTGTTTTCGCTACATTTTACAGTTTCTAGCTTATTTCTTTATTGAATAGAAAACCAGTTTTATTGTATCTTTGTTATTTTGTGTTAATCACCTGTTAATAATATATATTCATTTTGTTATGCTCATAAAATCTAGATCAGTAGTATCAGATCCATCTGCTCCTTGTCGTCTTAATGCATGTCCCCAACTAGGTCGAAGTACAAAGACTTGGGTCTCGAGCTTATTTCTCTTAAGGAAAAAATCTCTTTAACGCCCAAGCGACCTCTCATGGCAGGAGAAAATAAATATGACAGGACAGGAGATCCTTTCAAATTGTTGATTGAGGAATCCCTCACGCAACAGAGGAACGAGATGATGGATAGTTTCATGCAAATCCTTCGGTGGCTACCCACAGGCGACGCATCTTCTTCGAACGTAGGCACCACCCCCTTCAAGGTACAAATAAACTTCGATATTCCTATATTTGAAGTTCAGATAGACGTAGATGTTGTAGACAAGTGGTTGAATCTACTAGAAGGGTATTTTTTGGTCCATGACTTTTCGAATAGAGAAAAGATTACTTTTTCACTCCTCAAAGTCATTCCCCATGTCAAAGATTAGTGGGAAACATTCTGCGAGAAAAAGGAAATAGAAGAACCCTCATTAATTTTAGTCATGGCCACCTGGGAATCCTTCAGGGATGTTATTAAGGAACAATACTACCCTGTTGGAATTTATGACGACCTGTATACCAAATGGACCACACTGCGGAAAGAAAGAGACCAAGCAGTGCCAGATTTCACAAATATCTTCCATACCTTGCGCACCAAGCTAGGTATCAAAGATTCGGAGCAACATATGGTGCTCAAATATCGTGGTGCTCTGTATAGATACATCTAGACCCAAATGTAATATCTTTACATCTCATCCTTGGGCCCGACCTACAAATATGCCGTCAAAATCGAGCAGAAGCTCAAACAAAAGACACAGCTATTTGGGCCTGGGTACCCCTCACAAAAAAATCCAGGAAAGGGCGGCCCCAACCCACATAACAAAGGACAGAGAAAATATGGACAATATCAGGAAAACCATTCCAAGCCGCAAGCAAAGAAGGACATCGGAAAGACAAAGAAAGACACCGAGAAGTGGTGCGACTTCCATAAGAGCCCTTCGCATAACATTGTTTACTGTGACTCAAAGCAATCGTTGGTGGCCGAAGTGAAAGCCTCTAAATTAGATATGGATTTTGACTCTAAGCCAGAACTAGAAAGGGGAAGATGGATCATTGACATGGAACCTAGTTCCATTGTTGCTACCACCAAGATTCATCCTAGTGAACCAGACGAGCCAGAAGAAGGAGAGGGCCTCTTCCATTCATAGATGTGGGTAAAAGAAACCCTGTTGCAATTAATCGTTGATAACGGTAGCCATAAGAACCTTGTCTCAGAAGAGGTCGCCAGGAGACTCGCCCTGCCAACAATGTCACACCCACAACCCTACACCATTGGATGGCTCCGCCAAGGAAGCGATCTCTGTGTCAGCCAATAGTGTCGACTGTCGTACGGCATCAAACCCTTCAAAGATGAGGTATTGTGTGATGTTGCTCCTCTCGAAGTTTGTGATGTTCTTTTTGGAAAACCTTATTTATGGAAACGTCATGGTGTATATGAGTCTAGGCCTCGTAGTGTTATTATTACTTTGAACAGGAAATTGTGCAGGATACCCGAGGCAGACCCACTTAGTGTTATTTCCTTGATCTCTGCTAAGAAATGAAGGAAGGTCATCTCTCAGACAAGGAAGTTTGTCTTCTTCGTGATTCACTCTCAGAATAAGAGAAATATCACAACCACATATAGAGTCTCTATGTCCAACCTCTCCACACAGAAGAAGTAAGTATATAAGGTCATGGAAGAATAATCAGATATCTTCTCCTCACCTACAGGGGTACCTCTGCACTACCAGGTCAAGCACACCATCGATATGACCCCCGGCACATCATTGCCCAATGGGCCAGTCTATCATCGCTCTTTGTTAGAGAATGAGGAGATCAAGCGATAGATCCAAGAACTACTCCACAAGGGGCACATCTGTCCCATCTCATCAACTTGTGGGAGCCCAATCGTGCTGGTACAGAATAAATATGGAACTTCGCGACTTTGTATTGATAATCGAGCTCTAAATAAAATCACAGTCTGAAATCGGTACCTGATTCCTTGAATCGACGACCTCCTTGATCAACTTACGGGGGCCAAATACTTCGGTAAGATTGATCTGAAGTCTAGCTACCACCAAGTCCCGATAGAATAGACAGAGGTGTGGAAGACCGCCTTCAAGTCAAAGGAAGGCCTTTTTTAATGGTTGGTCATGCCCTTTGGTTTGACAAATGCTCTAGCCACTTTCATGAGGATGATGGACGATATCCTGTGACCATTCACCAATACTTTTGTAGTGGTGTATCTCGATGACATTCTAATTTACAGCAAGACCTAGGTCGAACACTTGCAGCATATTCAACAGGTTTTCCACACCCTGCGGCAGCACAAGCTATAAGTCAACTTGGAAAAATTCTCCTTCGGCATGGATAGGGTCCATTACCTGGGATACATCATTGATCAACATGGCATACATGTGGATCTAGCCAAGATCCAAGTCATCCGTGACGGGCCAGCCCCAAACACACTCACTGAGCTTCGGAGCTTCTTGGACCTTGCCAATTTCTACCGTAGGTTCGTGCTGGCATTCTCCCATATTGCATGGGCCCTCAGGAAAATAAACAGGGGTGGTGGTAAGGAAAAATTTTGGTGGGGTCGGTCCCAACAATAAGAATTCGATTATTTGAAGCAGCACTTGTGCTCAGCCCCAGTACTTTCACTACCAGACCTGTAGCATCCCTTCGAGATTGAAGCAGATGCTTCAGACTATGTTGTGGGCATTTTTATCACTCAACACGGCCACCCCATGGCCTATCATAGTGAGACACGCTCAGATATTTTCTGTAAGTACCCTAATTACGAAAAAGAAATATACTCCATTATGCAAGCCTGTCTCCAGTGGAGACATTACATTCTTGGGAAGGAGACAGTCATCCACACTGATCATAAGCCACTACAGTTCATGCAGACACGGGGAAAATTGCAGAATGACCACCATAAAAAGTGGTCCACACACTTGTAGCAATTCCACCTCAACATCAAGTATAAAATAGGAAGCACCAATCACATCGCTGATTGCCTCAGCAGACCACCAGTCACGGCATTCACCATGGTGCTAGACTCTTGTGGCCATGAGACCTCTGGATGGCCCCAACTCTATGAGACAAACCTTGACTTCGCCACCACCTACCAAATGTTGGGTGCAAACGTAATTGTCGATAATTTCCATCTTCAGGATGGGTTTTTGTGTCATATGTGCCATATCTGTGTTCCATCAAGTGAGCGATCAAAGATGATATGGGAAGCCCACTACAGTCATGTGGAAAGACACTTCGATGTCGAAAAGATAGTGACGATGCTACAGAAACATTTCTACTGGCCGAAACTTTGAAAGGAGGTCAACAAGCATATCAGTTCCTGCACTGCCTGCACTATTGCCAAACCGTCCACTAAGAAACAGGGCATGTACACCCCTCTTCCTACTCCTGACAGGCCATGGGAATCCATCTCAATGGACTACATGTCGGGCCTCCCATCCACCAAGCAGGGAAATGACTGTGTTTTTTTTGTTGTTGATCGCTTTTCTAAGATGTAAATTATGGTTGCCTGCAAGAAGAGCATCACAGCAGAGGCCACTACCAAGCTCTTCTTTGAACGAGTCTGGGTACATTTTGGAATCCCACAAACCATTGTATCAGATCGGGATAGTCGATTTCTCAGCACATTCTAGTCGAGCCTCTAGTCATTGTTGGACACCAAGCTCACCAAATCCACGGCCTTCCACCCCCAAACAGATGGCCAAACCGAGGTTGTAAATCGAATGATTGTGCATATCGTTCGCATGTATAATTCAAAGCACCCCCAAACATGGGATGAGAGCCTTCCCTATGTCCATCATAGCTACAACCGAGCCCTACATAGCTCAACTAGCCATAGCCCCTTTCAGGTGGGGTTGGGATTCCAACCATTGGGTCCCATAGATGTTGCACTTCCCCTTGCGGTCACCTCGACCGACTCATCTCCTACTCCAATTGACGTTGACAAAGACACCTGGTTCATTGAGCGGATCCATCACATCCACCAACAGGTTCAGGATATCCTACAGAAGTCCAATGACAAGTACAAATAGCGCCATGATCAACATCGGGTGCCACATAAGTTTTAGGTGGGCGACAAAGTTTGGTTGCACTTGCAGAAAGAACGCCTTACAGGACCCCATCGGAAGCTTTGCCCACTCTGTTATGGGTTGTACACTATCACCAAGGCTACTGGGTATAATGGTTTTGAGCTCAACATTCCTCCTTTCCTTGGCCTGCACCTAGTGTTCAACGTCGACCTCCTTCGGCCTTATTTCTCACCATTATTGGACACCTCAGACATAGTAGAACAGCTGACACCAACAGAGCTCAACCCTGACTACATACAATAGGAATCCAATGATCAGATTGTGGACACACGGATCAAGGGCACTCAACAACAAAGGATCCAGCTTTATCGAGTCGTCAAAGCAGGGCAGCTCCTTCACCAAGGCAAGTGGCTCACCCGGTGCCAAATTCAGCAGAAATTTCCTCATCTGATGGTGGATCTCAACGCAATGGAGACCATTGCTTCCTAAGGAGGGAGGATTTATCCAGGTGGATATCGGTGGCCACCCAAATTTTCCAGCTGGCTCAAAATAGATTTCTAGCAATTTTGATAATTTACTATTTTTAGCAGTTTTTTGGGTCCTGAACTTCCGAAGCTGTTTTGAGGCCCTAAACGAATTTTTTTGGGGTATGTTGCGGTCACAAAGAATTTCATTGTGAAATTTTGTGCAAATTTTGTATTCCTTGGATAGATCTTTCCAATGGGATATAATACGCCTAAAACGGAGATCGTATGCAAAAGTAACAACCCCGGGAAGTTGATGCACTGACTTACCCAAACGGGGCCCACGTGACTTTTGGCGCTTCATCTCCTAGGGTTAGGTTTTTGGATGTTTAGGAAACTCTTGTTTATTGTAAAAATGCCTTGAGAGCCTCATTGTAATGATCTTCTTGTGAATGAGTGTAGACGTCACATCTCTTCTCAGAGATAAGCTGCCACCATTCCAGCAAACTTGTTTCCGCTGCATTTTATAGTTTCCAGCTTATTTATTTATTGAATAGAAAACCAATTTTACTGTATCTCTGTTATTTTGTGTTAAGAACCTGTTAATAATCTGTATTCATTTCGTTCTTCTCATAAAATCTGGATCAATCGTGCAAATAACAGGGTTACCAACCCGGGGTATGGATCCAGCGTTGATTTTGGACAACAAATCCAAGGAGAAAGCACTGGTAGAGGAAATGAAGAAGAAGTATGGTACCGCCAGGGGAAAGAGAGGCATCATGATCAAAAAAATCAACAATGTAGCCACACAATTGGGCGCTAATATCTTATCCTGCAAATTGCTAAGAAAATGTCGCAAAGAGGAAGTATCAGCTGGAGTCATTGCAGTTGCAGCTCAATGCGCAGAAGGCACCTCAATGAGTTGGGCGCCATATCTATTGAATTTATTCCAATAGGATTGCAAGGATGCGCAGGACCTAGGCACAGAGTTCCATTACTCATGGTTGATTACCCTAATAGCCTTCATGGGATGGCGAGAACCAAGGTATGTAATTTTTTGTACCAGACCGCAACTAGCGGGAGCGAGATACCTATTGCTGAGAGTCGAGCCGAATGCCAGGCATAAGAGGGAGAATGGAATCATATTTGAAGCATACCTATGAGACATAGAGGAAGCCATCAGTCGATCATGAAGAATAACACCAGAGGTTGTAGCGTGATATGCAGACATCGCCAATTTCTGGGCCACACGACAAACAATGTGGATACAACCAAGGCATGATCCAAATAAACAGTGGCTACAAATGCGCTACTGCATCACAGAGGGTGAAATATCCATGGTCATCAATGAATGGCCCGATGAATGGAGGATCCCAGCCATTACCTAGGAAGTACTGGAAAGAACAGTAGAAGGAGAGGCAGAGCAGGTGGAAACGCAGCCTCTGGAAATCCAAGTGCCCAAGAAACCAAGAACAGGCCAAGGAAAGTCCACACAGGTAAACGAAGGGTCAAAGAAGATAGGAACCAAGAAGGGGCAAAAAGAGACTACACAGTCGACCAACGAACAGCAGAAATAGGCTGAGGTAGCCCAGGAGACTGCCCAAAATCCCAACACAAAGGAATCAGGGGGAACTAAGAGACCAGTCGTGTAGGAAGGAGGTGCGTGCAAGAAATCAAAGGAGCAACGAACATCACCAGACTATACGATCACAGCGGATGATGGGGAAATGATCGCCAGAATGGTTTAGGACTGTCTAGTAGAGGACTTCAACCATGAAGCACACCACAGAGACAAACTACAAAAAGAGCTGGCAGAAATGGGGGATTTCCTCAAGAAATTCGAGGAAGCACAGATAGCAAGCCGCAACAGGGGCATAGAGCCATCAACACCACAGACAGAAAGAAGAGTGCAAGAGGAAGATCGACAGACAGACAAGGGGATATTTCAGCCACACGCAACATTCCATATCAACCCCAACATGCTGCACATGGACGAAATTGTGGGCCAGACACCCTTGAAGGACTTGATTCAGATCCAACTTGTGTTGAAAATGATACCATCAGGGGCATTACATAGGTTGCATGTGAGCGTCAACCACGAGATACAATCTCGTGCACGCAGACACTTAATCGAATTGAAGCAGGCAACAAAGGAACAAGATGAATTGAAAGTAGGCTACGAGAAGGCCAAATTTGAAACCGAGGAGGAAAGGAAGCACCTAAAAGGATTCAAGCAGAAAGTGGCAGGAACTTATGAGAAGATTCCACATGCCGCGCAGAGCAAGGAAGTCGCAACAACAGAAAAGATTGATCGGATTGCACAAGAAATTGATCAATATCAGAAGGAGATCGAGAATCTCCGGGAACAGCTTACACCAACCACTCCACCAGCAGTCAAGGAGAAAAGGAAACATGAAGCAACAGCGCAGTTGCAGGAGATAGAGTAGTAGGTTATCACAGCAGCTGACTTATTCGAGAAAGCAGCGCAGCTTTGGACAAGATTGGAGGAGGATCCACAGGCCCAACTGTGGGACCAGGAAGAGGAAAGGATCAATGCAGCAATCCAAGAGCTCAAGCAGAGGCAGAAGACCATACCAATCCCAGAACAAGTCAAAGGGACGCAGGAGATGAAGAAGATGCAGGTAGAACTCATCACTACACACACATAGAAACATGAGCGCCTAGCTCAAATAGAACCATTGCAGGAATGGGTAAACAAAGTACTCGCACAAGAAGAGGTAGTTAAGACACAGATAACATAGACCCGGGCAGAATGTGAAGGATTGATCAGCAACGAAGTAGTTGCCCAGGTAGTGGACACCATCAAGGAGAAAATCGCGCAAGCACTGACAAAAGCAGCAAAGCTCAAGGAAAAGTTCTAGACGATCACCAAGGAGATCGAGGAAGCTCAGAAGGATTAGGTGACTCGGGACGACTCACATGTCAGTTTTGGGGGCCTATTGGAAGTAGGCCCAAGTGGAAAGAAGAAAGGTCGAATTGTAAAGAAAGATGATCATGGGGAAAGAAAGCGTGCAGAAACTGAAGTAACAGCTGGAGGGAAACACAGGACGCACGCATGAAAGAAAGCGTGCACAAGGAAAGCGAAATTTAGAGGAAGAACAGCATGTGTGCATGAGAGGAAGACCTAACGTCGGTAGGGTTAGGATTTTTGTAATACATTGTAAACAGATGAAGATCCCAATAGATAAATATATGGATACGTAGGTATAATAGAGGCGTTGGGTTTTTTGGGTGTAAGGTTGGTTTCTTATTAGTTCACTTTTGTATTGTTCATACTGGTTATGTACAAGTGATGTGTTATGTAATATTGTTAGAAACTATTTTGTAAGTTGTTGAGCTAGACAGAGGAAGGAAGGAAGATCTGAGGATTAGATCACAGGAAGTGGAGCCTAGTGCGATCTAGTTCACCTCATATAGATCTTACCCATCGGAGGAGAATTGTAAGCGCATGGTGCCGAAGATACAGAACTACCATAATAAAAGAGCCAAGAGACAAATCTTTGTGGACGTATCCTAGGAGGGGGTGAACCACAGTAAGATCTGGGTAATGTGATGAATGCATGCATATATTTGTCTTCTTTCAGCAGTTAATTGTTATTCTTAATGAATGAGTTGATATATTGCTAGGAACTAGGAACTATGATTATGTTGTTAACGGAATAAACTGTGAAAGATAGATGCATAACCGTGAATAATAGTAAATTTCAATCACATTTATAATAGCTAGCCCTAAAGAACGAACCCCTATCTCATACTTAATCCTAGGCTGTAAACACCTGATTCTTACAGCCACCCATTTAAAGCTATCTCAGGTGAGACTGTGTAGCTCATTCTGTGTGTTGTGTTGCCTTCTGGTTTACCAGGAGGACCAATAGTTTTAGAGGCTTTGTTGGAAACCTAAAAAACATGAACCCTAGATCAATAACTCAGATGGTAAATGAGAGAAATAACCAACACAAGTGCTCCTCGGAGCTTCGGGACTTCGGGACTTTGAGGCTTCTCTCACCTGAACACCTCAAAACTCTCGAAGGCCGAACTTCCGAACAGGTGTTCCCCGGAGCTTCGCGACTCTGACGCTCCAAGACTTCGAAACTTCAAGCTTTGAAGGATTTTGCTGCTGAGCACCACCCCACCCCCAAACTGTCGGACACTGAAATTATGAACACCTGCTAATCTTCAGACACGTGTCCCCGAACACGAACGGTCTAGATTGGTTTTGGACTTCAGGACTTCGAAGAAAACTCCACTCCACACAACCACAACCAGATTTCACCGAACGTTGAGCTACCAAGCCACTTGGGGAATCCAATGGTTTGCCTTCTCCCAAATGATCTACGATGTAGATCCACTCTGGGACTTCATAGCTTCGGGGATTTTTCCTCCTTAAGTCAAAGTCTTAAAAATTGTCGAAGCAATGAAGTCCGAAGGACTGGAAGGTTTAATTGTCACGCTCCTTTCCCAGATCTGACGGTTGTGAAGGATTCAGTCCCTTCCCGAACAGATCCTATGGCCACTACAGTTTCTCAAACTGCTACACCTCCTGATCTTTCCAACACATTTAAGGTGTGCTCTCAGCGCCCTCTTAGCACTCATGGACATCATGAAACTCAAATTTTTTCCATTTCGACAACAATTCACTCTGAAACTTTTTCTTCAATTTCCACTTACACGGCCCAATCCAGGCTCAGTGTTGAAAATCGGAGCTCTGATACCAGATTTTAACAAACCCAGGCTTATACCTATTGGGCTATGCCACACATAAACTCTTGCGGAACTTCATGTATATAAAACTTAAAGCAGACAAATACATTCTTCTAATACATAGATTCATGAGGAAATAACAGTAAGTCTATACATACAGCATACATAGGAAATAATCATAAATATAAAAACATGTACAAATAGACAGCATGCGACTGAACACATAATTAATACTTATATTTTTATAGAAGACCACCAATTGTGTGCAGACCTTCCACGATACTCCCATCCTTATACCACACTACTCATCACTCTCAGTAGTGGGTCACCCCCGAGCTGGGACTAAACTCCACCCAGGTAAAGGGTTTCCTAGGCTAGGCTGAGACAAATCAAACAATAGGAAGGATATCGTTCCAGGAGCCAACTCAAACTAACATCCTATAGCCTCTCATTCCCCACATGCATGTCCCACCCCAGGAAGTGTGCCCCTTCTCTTCTCAACATTCCTTCGCTTGCCCCACTTCCCTTCCAGGGCTTCAGCAACGGGTCGAACATGAATTCTTAGAGAATTATAGTTGCAGTTGGGCTCTCTTAGGAAATCACTTTCCCAACAATTATCTCACTTAGAGAGAGTTTATCACAGGCCTGACAACCTACTTCTTCAACCCACAGGCTTGATAACCCGCCTCTTCAAACCCACGGACTTGACAACTTGTTTCTTCAATCCAAATCTTAATTCAACCAGTTATAGGCTCAGGTGAAGGAAGCAACAGAAAATGGGTATGGAACAGGTGTTTCTCACAACATAAAGGTACAACACTGACTCAGGTCAGTACAGGTGTGTTGTGTATTCCAGGAGGGATATGGGTTACCACTGATAACAGGAAAGTATGGGAAGATTTAGGAGTGCATGAAGGTTCTAGAGGTGCGTGAATGATGTAGAGTTCGACTCCTGGAGGAAATGGATGGTTGCGTGAATGGTTGAGAGAGTGCACTCGTGAATGGGAAAAGATGGGAAAACAGACTATTTTCCCCACATATATTTGCATGTGCCCTTGATGACACATGGCTCTCTTGGAGCTCGTTTCTCTCCACTTGTGATTCATTCACCCTCCCATAAGAACTTAGGATAAAATAATTATCCTCGCCATAGTATTAAGGAATAATATTATAATATTCCCTTGGAGATAAGCCCTCTAACTTAGCCCCCATTTTCCTATAGAATCTTAGCCCCTCCCTTTCCCTTCCTAGTGGAGTTTATTCCCCCATACTCTTTTATCATGGTCGGTCTACACGCAACGATGTATTATATTAATGATATGAGTGTTTACATATACAAAATTAGACTCACTGGCCTTTAGCATCTAGGCTCTCCGGCCTAATCATCACATAAGCCTCTTATCTTATAATCACTTGGCTCACCAGCCTATAAAACATATTTACAATTCAACTGGGGCTTGTTCTTGGGGTATTACAGTTCTAGTAAGCAAGTATGCCTTCAAACAAAGGGTCTTATAGGAGTTGCATTCATCAACTATTGTGGGTCACTCTAGCTTTCATAAAACCTATGAATGAGCTAAGTGTTCCTCCTTTTGGGAAGGCAAGAAAACATGCATCAATGCTTTTATAGCGTCATGTGACACTTTTCAAATAAACAAGGATGATAGATTGATATATCTATGGATTTTGCAGTAGGTCTTTTGAAATCGAGTAAAAAATTAGTGATCATAGTGGTAGTTGATCCTCTTTCCAAATATGCTCATTTTTTTTCCTTATTAGACCCATTTACACCTTCCTTGGTTGCCCAAGTCTTCAAGGATTATATTTTTAAGTTACATGGCATGCCCACTTCCATTGTGTTAGATAGGGATCCCACATTCACTAGCAAATTTTGGCAGGAGTTGTTTAAAATTCAAGGTACCTAATTCAAAATGAGCATTGTGTATCATCCCCAAACAAATGGTCAAATAGAAGTGGTCAACATGTGCTTAGAAACCTATTTGTGATGCTTTGCTTTAGAAAGGTCACACAAATGGGCATAGAGGCTACCCCTTGCAAAATGGTGATATTATACCACTTACCATGGTGCTATCAAAATGTCACAGTATGAAGCTATCTATGTTCAAAAAATCTTGACAGTGACCTTATATTTACGAAGCACCTCCAAGCTCCATGGAATGGATCCACACTTCACACCAGAGAAACCATTCTTCACACACTTAAGGACAATTTGGTTTTGTCTCAAAATAGAATGAAGCAATAGGCTTTCTAGCATCGCTTGAAGCATTTTTTTGCAAAATGGGATCATATGTTTCTTCACCTTCAACCCTATAAAAAAACATCCCTCAAAGATAAAGTCCACTAGAAATGAGCACCAAAGTTCTATGGACCCTATAAGTCATCCATCACATAGGACAAGTTGCCTACAAACTAGCACTTCCAGACCACTCCAAGATTCATCCAATATTTCTCGTGTCTTGTTTGAGAAAGGTAGTGGGATCATATTGTAAGGTGCAAACTAGCTTTCCATAAATTGATGAGGAAGGGTCCATTTGGATCTAGCCGAAAGTAATATTGGCTACCATAGAGCATCGATTGAACTAGCACATTATCCAAAAAGAACTGATCTAGCGGAAAGATATGTAACCAGAAGATGCCACATGGGAACCGATGATGATTTTAGAACAATTTCCACACCTCAAGACTTGAGGAAAAAATTGGCTTTGAAGAGGGAGGGCATGTTAGGGTCCTACCCTAACCTCCCTACTTTAGGGTACTTAGGAATTAGTCAATTAATTTATGCAATATCTTATTTCAATAAGACCCGTTAGATAAAGTGGATAATTATTTGATGAAAAAAAAGTCATCTTTATCAAATAAGGTCCACTAGGTAGTTGGTACTCATTAATGATGTAACCACAAGTAGCTACAGTTTTTCTATTGAGAATCTATTTATAAAGATAAAATACTATGGAATGTTTTTGTCGAGCATCACTATAAATGGAGCTTTTCTCAATGAGTGGTCTCCCTACATTAAGAGGCAAGAGAACATTGCTTTCTTTTTCTAATAATAATTAATACAAGGGTATATTTCACATATTTCATATTATTTGTCTCTTGTGATTGTTTTTCTACATTTATATTCTTTGAATACCTTGTTTGTGATTCAAGTCTAAGGGTTAAGGATCACTACACAGTGATAGAGAGAGTCAACAACACAACCCAACAATCACCACTCCATATCTATATATTCATAAACATTTTCAAGTGCATATTTCCATTTCCGATATTGGTGAGAAGTTTCATTTATTCATTATAAATTATTGAAAATGTCAATTCCCATGTCTTTGACCAAATTTTCTAATTCCTAGATTATGAATTATATTGAATGATTCAGGGATTGCCCACTCCATGAATTAGACCAATTTTTTTAAATCTAATGAATCCTAACTTGAGATATATGCACATCCATGTTGTGTTATTGGTAAGTTATTCTTTAACAAAGCTTGCCGTTATAAAAAGGTGAACGTTGAATTCTTGTTGCTTAAAACAATAAATTCCATAAATTTGAGGCAACTTATAAGAAAATTCAATATCTCCATCAAAGAAGAATGTGATTTTCTTGTCTCTACTCTTTTCAAGATTTGTTTTCAAAAAAAATGTGATTAATATGATTTATCCTTAAAAGTTTCATTGAGCAACGAGTTCAATACCTTTTTTTCTTTCCTAAAATTAGTTGATAAGTTCTATTTTAAGTGATGGGAAACAAAGCAATGGAGTTTTCAAATCCAAAATTGATCATTTTCAATATGTAGTTACACTACTATTATTGATCTTTATGTTGTTTCATAGATCATTAAGTTGGGAAAGTTGGCAATCCAAAGACTATTTGAACATTTTCGTACTCTGATGCATAAAAGATCCATGGGAGCAGAAAATAAGTATTAAAATTACATAGAGATGTGGTGGTCACACGTGTGTGTTTGTTTGTTCTTCAATAATGTTGCAAGGACATGTGGATAAGATGGCCCTTTGCAACAAATCTCACGAGTGGTGGAGTGGTATAAAAATATATAGGAAAGGAAAAGGATGTGGCGCATGCTATCATGTATGCTTATTGAAA
The DNA here is from genome assembly GCA_009831015.1 of Picea engelmannii. Classification (NCBI taxonomy): domain Eukaryota; kingdom Viridiplantae; phylum Streptophyta; class Pinopsida; order Pinales; family Pinaceae; genus Picea; species Picea engelmannii. Next base: position 979,532 of record ML778997.1, read on the forward strand.
GGAATTTAATTTCAATTAAACTTGATTTTCTTCAATGAGCTTTTGATTTTATTCAATGAGCTTTCCTCTCTTCACTTTTCTTTTACTTGGCTCATCAAAATTAAATTAAAATTTTAAAATGAGTTTCTATCATAGTGATTGAGTTGAATCAAAACATATAAGATGCACACATTGGTCGTTTGCACCAAATCAAGGGTGAGGGTTGTGGTTACAAACTTGATAAAAATCACACAGTTTTTTCTTATTCTCTCTCACCTTTAAGAACTTGGCACACACAAAAAAACTCCATAACTTCTCAACATTGAGGAAGGTATACACATGGATTATACACAATGATCAGCGAACAAACAACAAATAACCCAATCAAGTCAAAACTAGCTAGTAGGATGAATATTGTTACAAAATAAAGTATAAGTTTAACAACATTTACAATTATGAGTGTGGGTATATTTATTTGTTTGATTTATCTGTGGGGTGAATGTTATTATAACACCTTATTTGATTACCCTAGCCAAAACATGATTTATAAAGTATTCACTAACCCAAGATCAAAGGAAATAGGTTTGTTGATAGTAAGTTTAACTCTTATGAATCCAAATCAAGAACAACAATCTTCCAAGTTAAAGTCTATGTAGTAGAAAATTGGCCTAAATCCTAGCCCTGAGACAATTTTCTTAACCATCATAATCATTAAATAAACAAAACTATATGTATAAGTGTAACCCGGAATTATTGAAAAATCTATAAGCAAGAAACACCTAAAATCTGGCTGAACAATATTTAAGTAATGATTCTTTTTAGCTAAAATATCTTGTAAACTTCAAATATTTTTTTGCAAATCTACTTATTAAACAAAAGTTTCATGAATTATAGTCTTTGCCTTTAAAATCAATAAAATGAGTTAAATGGGATCATCCATTCCCCGAAAATCTCCTCTTACACCTCATTAAATCCTTATTGGAGGCAACTTACATTATTTTGTAACTTATAGTAAGTTTACAAATATGGTTAATTGTAAAAACTTGGTATTATCTCTTTAATGAGTTAAATGGAATCATCCATTCCCTAAAAATCTCCTCTCATTAAATCCTTATTGGAGGCAACTTACATTTTTTTGTAACTTATAGTAAGTTTACAAATATGGTTAATTCCCTAAAAATCTGTTCTTACACCTCATTAAATCCTTATTGGAAGCAACTTACATTTTTTTGTAACTTATAGTAAGTTTACAAATATGGTTAATTGTAAAAAACTATTATTATCTCTTTTAATGTAGGTGAAGGTATGAAGTTGACAGTATTAATTAATGTTGTATTACATGATGTAGGATATAGACCCAATAATTAATGTTGCATTACATGTTGTAGCACATAGACCCAACTATAGAGCCAAACAAAACACTGTCATTAACAAGTTTCAACTTGTTGCCTCTTGGCAGGTAGATGTTTTTCTCCTATACTTGCACAAAGATCAGACACACAAATATGACAGATAGATAAAGCACTTAGCTTAAATTAGCCACCCGTCCATGCATGGACATGCACGTGTTGTTAGAAAAACACGACCGTGGAGCAATAAAATAAAACAAATGCGGAAACAAAACACAGAAGATACACAATACAATAGAGACACAGATTTACGTGGTTCACCCAGTGTGGGCTACGTCCACCAGAGAAATTGTCAGGTCCTTCCTCTATTATCATCCAGCATATGAAGGGATACAACCTACAGCAAACCCGTTGTAACTTCCTCTTCTTTCTCTCACGATCTCCTATCTCGGAATACAATATTTGCCATCAACCATAGCCGCAATACATTTCGCTCATAAAATAGGGTTGCCTTCTAGGGCAAAAAACCCTAACATAATCTATATCGTTAGATCTACGACCTTGTAATGAACGGTCTAGATTTACAATGAAATTACAATAGAAATTTACAAGGCAATTTTTCCTTCGGGGGCTTCACCCTCGAACCCAAGCTGGGGGCCCGCTTGCCCCCAGACACCCCAGCTAGGGGGATAGCCCCCCCGGACCCCGCAGAGGGGGTACCCCCACTCTGCGCTCCCCTCGTGTGGAAGAGTGTACATACTTCTGGGGTGTAAATACTTCATGGGGTATAAACACAGCTGAAAGTAAAGGACCTTTGAATCAGGAAGATAATCAGGCTCAACAACCAACACGTGTAATAGTCAATAATGCCATGCATGGACATGCATGTGTAATAGTCAATAATGGATATTGCATTTGATCCATTCACAATTTGATGGGCATTTAGATATTGTATTGATTTAGTTATATGGTTTTTACGTGAAAATATATTATCCTCTCCTTTTTGTTTGCTTTAATATTTTGTTGGTGCATGATTACTTGAACATCTTGATAATGTATGTTTTTTTTTTGGAACCTATTGATCATGTAGGTTATTATTGTTTTTTAGGAAAAATGAATGGATTGTCATGTAGGTGTTTTTTTAGAAAAAATGAATGGATTATCATGTAGGTGTTTTTTTAGAAAAAATGAATGGATTATATTTGATCCTCTATTTGAAGACATCCAATTGTTTAAATCCAACTTTAACACTCTTTTTTGTCTCCACATTTACAAGGAAAGGAATGAAGAGGTAAATGGTCTCTCAAAGACTGCAGATGTAACCATGTGTATGGCATGTACAAGAATATAGGTATGGCTAGTGATCTGAGTATCACCATCCAACTTTCTTTTGAACTGGGGTTGGGGTTAATAATGTATAGTTTGTCTATTTGTATAGACCATATGGGACCAGGAGAGAATCTGCTTTCACTTTTCTTTTCTAACAGCGCTTTATGGGGCAGCATATAAACACTTTATCTACATATTTTGACAAAGAGAGGATGCACAATGAACTTTTTGATGCAATAATTGCTCTTTCAGGACATTTTCTTCACTATAGATAGACCGTTTAAAGTTTTTTGTAATGCTTAACTTCATATAAAGCAATGTAATTTTATCTTCATAAAATCTAGGGTTAAAATGATCTTAAACATAGTCTACATACCACTATAAAGTTTTGAATAAAATATTATAATAATTTTATTTGATACAGAAAGAGTATTTATTTTACTAATTAAAGTAGTTTATTATCTATTTTCTAAATTAAAATTTACTTGTAAGTATGTTTACTACTTGATTAGTTCGTTATCTATTTTATAAATGAAAATTAAAATTTAATTGTGACCATGTAAAGCATCATGTTTTTGCAACCAATCATTGGGATTTGAGCATAGCAATTGCATCCATAAAAGCTTAAGTCGGGGTTGTACAACAATTGTAGTGTCATTATAAAATCGGTTAAACTATTTTCCCAAGAATATGCAACAGTCTCCATCATGCTTAAGGAGGAGTAAATAAAAAACAAAAATCTAAATTAATGCATTTCTGCCATATCTAACAATGAATGCACTATCATTGTTAGTGAAATTGAATGGCAATCCTTAAAGAGCATGACAAATTGTGTCTCTATTACTTTTGGATTAATGATTAAAAAGGTCAATGTCTACTTCACATCTATGTTCTCTAACCAATCAAAATTTAAGGAAGAATAATGTTTTGGAATGTATCAATCCATAACTAATTGGAAAAATGGAACAGCGGTGTCCAATTGTCACAATTTTATTTTATAAAACTGAAGTTAATAGTAACACCTATAATATTGGTAAATCTTAAAGGAGGGAAAACCTTTACTGAATGGTCTTATTATTATGTCTATTGGCAATCCAAATGGTTTCAGGCACATTACCTTGTGGCATCTTAGACTCCATTCTTATTAATGATGATGTTTTTTGCCTCTACAAGATAGGTGCTTCTATTTTTACTTTTGAACACGTTGCATGTTGATTATGTTATTGGATTCTTTTACAAGATAGTTGTTGTTATATATACTTTTGAACATGGTGATTATGTCTTTGGATTGTTTTTAAAATGCAAACACAAGCTTGATTTCATCCTATTCTATACAGTTGCCTTATCTATTAGTTTTCCACTTTCTGTGGTCCCAGGGGCCTACCAATGGCTCTATCACCGTCCTTGTTGCTCTGCAATACTCACAAGTCAAGGTCCAATCCACACACCAAGTCTATCATCAAACCCATTAATTCTTAATGGTTCACACTCGCTAAAACATCCTTCCAATCACGATAGAGACCTTGACATGACCTTCCCTATATTATGTTGATTATTGTAGTCTCTAATCTCTTGGCTATCTTCCACTATTAAGGATTTATATTAGATATGGGCTTACAACAAGATTGGTAGTTATTCTAAAAATGAATCAAAATATATAAACAAAATACTAGTATGTTATCCACATTCTACCTCAATGATCGACTCCCAAAAAGTCTTATATCCCCTAAAATTGTTGTCAGGTCTCATGCAAAACCATCCTAGTTGTGAAAACTAGAGTTCCATCTCCAGACACAGTTTAGAACATGGTCTCTTAACATCTTTGCAAGTAATTTTCATTCTACCTTGGAACCATTACCAAATGTTGCACAACCTTGTTCGTCCAAAAATGTGGTTTCCACATTCTTTTACAATTGTATGGCTTTTCATCTAAAACATATCCATCAATGTAATTGTTACAAACATAATAAATGTTAATAACTAAAACTAATAATTAATCAACAGTTAGTGAAGAGACACATGTCACACTTGTTCACTCCCATGATCAGCCAATGCCTATAAGGTATACAATCATGAGAGCAATGTATCATCATTTTTATTCTCGTTAATCAATATATCTATTGTAGAAATATTTCTAAATTATTAATAAACTGAGTTGATTGCTACATTGGTATCAGAGCAGGTTAGAAGCCATATTGTTCGTACAGATACTTGTTGATGTTCGTCGTACATTGTCCTCTGTACGTTGCCACAGTATGTTGTTTTCGTACACTTCCACTGCACTCTTCGTATAGTTCGTCGTGTATGAAGTCGTACAATCAACGTACATGTCTCGTCGTACATTGGCATTGTCATACACTCTGTTGTGGTCTGCACTTCTTCCACTCATCCACCCTCTTAATTCAACCATATGTGACCCTTCAAAAAATCATTCCTCCTCGCTTAATTTATAAAGTCACTTTATCACCATTTATAAAGTTACTTTGTCACTTTATTTTTAATTTATTTTTATTGTATTTAAAAAATTGAAAAAAAAATGAAACAAGTAAGAACAAGAATGAGGAGTTACAAGCGCATATTAGCTGTAATAGAGATGAAGTCAATGGAATAAAATATCATCTCAATAATGTCAAGAAGAGTCAAAAAAAATTCAGCGAAGGAAAAAAACATTAATGAAAAAAAAAACCGATAAATTATTAGAAAAGAAGACAAAATTGACACGTTAATAAACTACAAGAATGCTTAATGAACAGATCAAGAGAATTGATCAATTAACCGAACGAGTAGAGGAATTATGTGCAGAACCCTTAGCCTACCAAAGACCACCATACAGTCTAGAATCGCAAAATACAAATGATGAGAGAAATCAAGAAACATAGGAAGAAAAATTTTCAAACAATATGTATAACCCAAGATTTCAAAATAGAGATTATCAAAAATATTAAAAAGAGCTATTGAAATATGACGATAAAGACCATGGAGGAGTCGTCGTCTGGATCAACAAAATAGATGGCATCTTTGAATCGAATCCCCCATTGGGTGAACAAGTAAAAGTAATGACAACCTCCAACAATTTGGAAGGGGAAGCTTATGATTGGTTTCTATGGTGGTCAAAACAATGTGACACTCGTTCTTTTCATTGGAAAAACTTCACAATTGCATTATTAAAAAGGTTTCATGATGAAGAAGACAATGACTCGTATAACGAATTCATGCATATTAAACAAAAATGAAACGTAAATGACTACACACTAATGGGAATTACTGGCAACAAGACAAAGCAAATTCGTAGATGAACAGTTGATAAAAATGTATATATGTGGGTTGAAGGATTACATTAGTAGTGAACTAAAACTGTGGAACCCTAAATCTTTTGAAGATGCTCGACATGTGGCAAAACTAATTGAACACAAAAACAAGTTCAATAAGTCATCATTCATAGGTCCAAAAGATCAAACATATATCTAAATGAAAGATCAAAATATTCTACAGATAAGTCTAATAAGTATGTACCACCCCCTTTAAGGGAAGATGACCCAGATAAGAAATGGGTAAACAAATGCAGATATTATGAAGATAAATGGTCATCGGGGCACATAGATGCAACAATAAAAAATTATATACTTGTGAAGCAGAAATAGAATCAATCACATCTAGCAGTGACTCGAATGAATGTAAAGAAGAAAATGATGTTCCAAATATAGAGCATGAAGAGGACATGCCCAAGATATCCCATGTTGCAATAACAAGAATAACACAACCGCAAACATTGAAACTAAGGGGGCACGTGAAAAAAGAGAATGTCACCATACTTATAGACACAAGGAACACCCATAATTTCATAGATACAAATGTTGCAAGAAGATTAAACCTACGAGTGATGGTGGCAAATGGCAAAAGAATGGATGGATTCGGAAAGTATCACAAGGTCAAGCTACAAATATCAGACTGTGAATTGGAATCTGGGTTCTACACAATACTTGGGAGGAGTAGACATTTTGTTGGGAGTTCAATGGTTACAAACATTAGGGACCTGTTACCCCCCAGCCTAGGGGTAACTAAGGAGATGATGTCTCGAGGCCCACAAGTAGCAGACATGGAGTGTCAAGAGTCAAATTGACTAGGAGAGCCCACATTGAGCAGACAGAACCCCTCCTCTCCACCACACATCACCACTCATCCTCAGCAACAGAGCAACCTCTACTATATCGGTTTGGCCCCAAGAGACAACATGCCTTTCTTCATGAGGTGAAAAGTCCAGTCTCATGGTGAGTGTCACTTTAATATTTGAGGCATTAAAGCATGTTGTAAATAGTTATTTCTTGATTATGGAACATTTACTTGGAAAATATATATTTTGCCTAATTTCACCTTGGTGGTTGTCATGGTATCCTAGTAAGTTTGCCACCCTCGGGAAAAGGGTTGCTAATGAGGGGTCTCCTTGAAGGGTCATCATACCATTCCCACTCATACTTACCACTTTCCACAATTCTTCCCCTCTGTTTCCTCATCTTTTGGGTTTTCGGGTTCATTGGCCCCGAGAAGGGTATGTACCACATTTCATGGGAAGAAGGGGTTGAAGGCCCAGAGGTGTTGCAGCTAGCACTGTAAAAATCAAAATCCATATTCCATCATTCTAGATGCTCGCCCTAAGGTCCTGAGAGCCATGAAACACTTCTCTAGAAAAGATAAAGGGCTTTTAAAGGAAAATAAACCCAGAGTGTCCCGCTTGAAGCGAGAGTGCATTCTGATGTTCTTTTATTTCCAGTGCACATAGCACCCAATGTGCTCTAACTTCAAGTGGCATTGTGGTGATCTTTTATTTCCATTGCACATAGCACTCAATGTTTGGATTTTAAAAAAGAGGCAAATAAAGGGCTTGGAAAAATGTTGCATTGCAAAAGAAGGGATGTAGCACACCCTCAACAAAGGCACTCGTAAATGAGACAATATGAGCCCTTGATATGTCAAGAAGCCCATTCCCAAGAGTATTTCCCCAATCCACCTCATACTCATTATTCCTTGAGTTGGGGATTGGCCTACCCAATAGGGCACCATGACACCCCTCCCATACCTAAATTTGGTAAAGTTTATAAGGTCTTTGAGCATTTGTTTAATTTGAAAAGGGGAGATTTAATGCACTTGTTTGGGTGGTTCTTTTATAATGTGGCTTACTTGGCATGATTCATATGACTTGTGGATCCTTGAAGGGTGTATTTGTTTGTCTTTGCAAGACTTTGCCCGGTGAAAGTCATTCATGAAGGAGCTAATCCACTTGGACCTTCATAGGGGCATGCAAGCCCATTGGATGGATGTTGTGCCCCACACATTGGAGGCCTAGGATGATGAGCATTGCACCTTGGATGATGTCTCTAGCACATGAACAAGGCGCCCAGAACCATGAAGAAGAGATGATGTCACTCTCCTATGCCCAAATGTTCCCCTTTTGAAGCATGACATCACTCTTTTGAGGGATCATTTGGCATGTTTAGTGCACTTCGTGGTGTTGTGGACGTGTACCCCCACTCTTTTTCTTGATTTGGGGATGACATGGCACTTTTGTAGCATGACGTCCTAGCCTTTTGAGGCTTACCTTAACACGTTCCAACTTGGAGAAGAGCTTTATGGGCTTTCATGCCATTATTTTGTTATTTTTCATCATTTTCTAGCCTATGTGGGCAAAAAGAACAAATTGATTTGCTAATTTAGCATTGTGACTCTTGTTTTGACCTAAAATTAAGGTTTTAATTGCAAAAGTGGAAAAATTAGACTTTGGTTTTCCTCTATAAATAGAGGCAACTCATTTTCATTTGAAAGAACTCACTACTTCGAGAGCAATTCCACTATCTTGAAAATTTCGGCCTCTTTTTTTTAGTGCAATGGATGCAAAAACTTGTTTTTGGAGCATTTAAAGGCTAGCGATTTTCTCTTGATGGTGTTTCTTGGAAAATCCTTGGATAAGATTTGGTAGTAAAGGTTTCTTGCATGTTTTTTCTTCGATTTGGTGAGTAATTTATGCACTTTATTGTTATCTTTTTTGTTCAAGTTCAAGGAAATATTTTAAACCCTAGGAGGAGTAAAAGGGGTTACACCCTTCACCAAAATTTACTCTTCTTTGCTATTGAAGGACTACAAGGTTTACCACAAGGAGTAAAAGGGTTTACACCCTTGTTGCAACATTTGGCTAGGGTCTATTCCCTCTAGGGAGTAAGAGGGTTTACACCCCTAGAAGATTTTCAAGCCCTAGTTCATCTTGATTTCTAGGCTAAATGATTTGGAAAGAGATAGTTTCCTTGGGTTTTATTAGGGTTTAACTCTCAAGAATCATCCTCTCTTCTTTGTTGCTTAACCTGTTTTTCAAGAAAGAGACTCCATTTACCCAATAACAAGGCACTAGTCACATTCGAGAACATAAATTTTTGCATTGATAAACATGAAAATTGGGGGATTGAAATTGATAAAGTTCGAATTGGATTCTACATGCTCCTAGCTACTCTCTTGGATAACGATGTCTTGTTTTGTTGAGTTTTTAATGTTGTAATAAATTGTTAGTTACTGCCACTAGAGCTGCACCAAAGTCCTCTTTACACTCATATTAACTAATTCACTGTGGAATTTACTGATCTAATCATGCAATTTAATCTACTTGTTGAAGGCTATATTTTGGCATTATTACTTGTTGATTTTGACGGTGGATTCTTGCCGCTGTAAGAAAAGTTTGCGACAGCCATGTAAGGCTGAATACAAATTGTTGATAACTTATCTTTAACAACATATCTAACCACTAGAACTAGTCCTAAAGTACTGCTAAATCATTCACTAGTTTAGAGCAATTAATTGGTGATCATCTTGCTGATTTCTTGTGGTTAATTTTGCAGCTGTCATTACTATTTCATTGCTTGTTTGACATTTACAATCTGCAGATTTTTGTGACAGCAAGGCTTATTGTTTTTCTCTCTAGTGTTCTTAGGGCTATTTCATGATATCACGTATTGGAGATTGTCAGATTAACATTGTTTTGAAGGCACACTTCAATTTGCAACTTTCTTTCAAGCTCAAAGACTATTTCTCAACCCCCTAAAACTCCTCATCTTGTGACCAGCATAGGGATCCAACAAACCCTTAGCCTTTGTCCATTGGCTCCCTTAAGGTCACCCGGGAAGCCCCCCTTATGGTGAGTCATCTCATCACTAAAGAGAGGGGAGTGTTTATCTAAGATGACAGTGGGTAAATACTCCAAATTGTGTCGCACTAGTGACGTTTGTGGTTGACTTTTCCCAAGCAACAATTTGTGTGATAACAGGACCTAGTTGGCAAACCACCAAAAACAATTTATAAAATTCAAATGGGGAGGAAGAAAATATAAATTGTAATGGATTTAGCCACCCCCCACCCAAATTATATCTTCTCGACAAATGGAGAAACTAATTCGAAAAGCCCAACCCGTTAAAACATGAATACCTGAATTTGATTAAGAAGGAAGAATCATTTTAGAACCAAAAGGTATTCTTGCTACCAAGGAAAAAGTGTTATGTTCCAGAACCATTAAAGAATATCTTATCAAATGGAAAAACCTTCCAAAAGAAGATTCATCATGGAAAACAAAAAGCTTTCRTTGATGATACCCTTCATTACCCTTGCTTTGATGATAGCATTTCCAAAAGGGGAAGACAATGTTACAAACATAATAAATGTTAATAGCTAAAACTAATAATTAGCCAACAGTTAATAAAGAGACATGGGTCACACCTGTTCACTCTCATGACCAGTCAATCCCTATGAAGTTATCTCGTCATGAGAGCAATGTATCATCATGTTTATTGTCGTCAATCAATATATCTATTGCAGAAATATGTCTAAATTATTAATAAACCGAACTGATTGCTACAGTAACCCACCATTACTATATCTCTTTAAAAATATCATCTTGCAACTCTTTATCATGTCATGCTCCATAATCAATGAGTTGGAGAAAGAGATCCTTGTAGAGTCACTCCATTTGATTCTTTGGGTATTGTCCCTAACTACAACTTAGAATTCCCGTGCTCCCAAAAACATGGGTGTGGAGTTTGTTGTGTTTTTGAACTTAGAAGTAATGAAAAAAATAATGTGCTTGTAAATTACTTAAATAAATAGGAGAGATATTACTTAAATAAATAGGAGATAGAAGAGCATGTAAGCAATAATTATGAGAATGCAAAATGGTATAGTCAATTACCAACCATTAAAATGAGCCATTAAACATTTATTGTTGTGCAAATACTTTTGTTATCTGAGAGATTATTGTTCACAAATACTTGTAGCTATTGGTGGAAATATTGAATTTTGTAGAAAGTTACAAATTTGATTCTAAATATCCCTTTGCATATGTATTATCTAACAAAGTAGACATATAACAATGTCTGACAATTTTTATATATTGAAATTTAAACCAATAGATACAACGGACACTAAAGTGTTATTGAGTAAACACTCTAGAGAAACAAACCAAAGTAACTTCTAATAGCCAACAAATTTAAATAACAATATACTCTAATGAACATATACGAGGATCAAAGGCAACATCTTGGATGAATATAACACTCACAATAATTGATAATACTTGAAATTTGAGTACGTAGATTTTCATAGTTGGTCATAATTGTAATATAGTTTCTGGATATATCCTATTCTAATCTTGGCCATAAATATATCCTATTCTAATCTAATTAAGTTTTTATCTTGGCCATAAATATTTTATTTTATCGTGATATATAAAATTCTACCAACCCCAGAAAGGTCTACCAACCCCAACCGGTGAAATTGATTTGTAGATCAGTTATGGCTTCCCTTACACTAATAACAAGATTTCCAAAATTGGAAATTCTTATCCAAATTCAGTTGGGAAATAGATAACACGTTCCATGTTTTTAATTCATCTAGTGATGGTCACTAAATTTGTAACTGGAAAATATTTCTAATCACTTTGTAAAATCCATCACAAGCTTCCAAAAAGATGGAACTGAACTTCTGCTGAATGTGTCTTAAAGCATAGAAGCATTCATAAACACTCATCTTACAAGAGCCTCGGATTTTGGATAAACCATGCCTATTAATATACCAATTAGTCATTTGATCATTAAAAGTACTCCTACGGAGGAAAGAAAGAAAAGTACAACCCAGAACATTCGACATATATCTTGATAGCAACTCAGCCTTTGGTTTTACAATTTGAAAAGTCGTAGGTTTGTTGACTTTCAAGTGCAAGTCTTCAATTGAAAACTGCCAAGTCAGGCAACACATTGGAATTTCGTCCGAAAGAACAGTCTGCAACTATGCAATGAAATCAATGAATATTTTCCCCGAACAATTTTGATCTGGAACATTCTTTTCTTATTAACGAAAATATTTTTTAAGTGATATATCATATAATTATTATGCCAATTGATGGAAACACAAAAAAAATTGATTAACAGGACCTTTTAAGAAGTTACACGAGACCAAATATAGTCTATCAACATGTCAACATCCTGCTGTAAAGCATATGCTGCCTGCTAATTTCTTAGACGGAGAATTTGCTATACAATATTCATACAAAGTCCGTCTGGACAGTCAAATCCTTTACTCCAATATCATTGTACGAACTATGCACATGCTTCAAGATTTTATATTCATCGGACCCTTTCTTCAACTGTTTCATCCAAAAATTGCACAACTTTAGCAAAACGATGAAGGCATCTGACATGTGGCCATCCCTAGAAAGAATTTGCAACCTACTTTTTCTCGAGGCTGAGCCAAATGTTCCATTGAAAATCATACCTGCAATGATAGTGAACCTACTACAAAGCCTGGCACCATTTCCCAAAATCGAGCCTGTGAAACTTCTGATACATCCTCGAGAATATTAATCTTCATGCAAAAAAGAATTAATGACTGTTAGAACATTCTCAATATTCATTCATGCTTACAAAGAAGACTAGAATGGCAGGAAACGATCCAAGTTCCTATAATCTAGAAGACACATTTTGTTAAGTATTCTCAACTACTGAGCATCATTTTCAATCTTTACATTTTATAACCAGTAATCCACAATTTGGACCGTTAGAACATTCTCAATATTCATTCGAGCTTACAAAGACTGGAGTGGCAGAAAACAATGCAAGTTTCTATAATTTAGAAGACACATTTCTTAAGTATTTCTCGACTACGAGCGTGATTTTCAATCTTTAAATTTTATAACCAGTAATCCACAATTTATATTCTGGTATATTTCCCGTGGTAAAATCTTTAAAGCATTTTGCATTTTGGTTGTAATACTGAAAAAGATCTTAGTGGATGTTCTTAAGGTGGTGAATGAGGGTGAGAAGAAACCTGTCTAAGGCATTTGTTGAACGCCGATGAAGATATACCAGATGGTGCCGTTTGTAGCAAAATGCCTGCTGCTGCTTTAAAGAGTGGCATTACCACAATGAAAATGGCAATGGATACCAAACCAAGACATAACATTTCTGCATTCTTTACCCTGCAGGGTGAGCAAAAGTAAAACTTATCTAACCCTTAACAAAAGCAGGAATTCATACAAAGAAATGGCTGCAGTTTTATTTTATGTTCTAATGCATAGATTCGCAAGTCACTCAAGGGCAATGTAAAATTACCCTAGAGTTAAAAGCCATGATGCTAGGATCAATCCTGCACTGAATACCAAGAACAAGATTAAATCAGTAATATTTCTCCAATCACCATTCATATGGTATAAAATAATTCAGACCTAGAGTTAGCTTAAATCAGTAATATTTCTCCAATCACCATTCATATGGTATAAAATAATTCAGACCTAGAGTTCTGAGTGAGTTTCACATATCCTCATTACATAACATCTTGAAGGAAAAATGAAAGTGTCAGCAAGCATCTGGGGAACATCACCTTCGAATGGAATCAGAGAGCACATGCAGGCAGACCGAATGGTAATTCATGTCTTCAGCTTTTCTATAGACTGAAAAAATCATAATAGATATAAGATTACAAATATATGGGCATCTCTAAGATTTACAACTGAGTCCAGTATTCAACAATGCCCAATGCAAAGTTCCAATATTGAACACATGATTACTTGTTTGTCTATCTAAAGCTTCAATATTTGGTTAAAAGCTAACAAATGAGAATTTTTTTTTGTATTTAAAAATATCAAAAGTTGCACAAGTTCCATGTCCTGTATGTAAAACAGTGAGTTACTTCAACATATTTAAATTCAACAAAATCCATGTATTACAGACATAACTTCTTTGATCAGACATTCAAAATAAGCTGATAGTTTTAGACATCCATTGTCATGGCACAAAAAGATAGTCAACTTGATGATCAATTAGTAAAAAATATGAAATTAAGCTCAACAACCTCAATTCAACCCTTTGATCATTTTGTCTCTATTCTTCAAAACTAGAGAAGGGGAGGTGGGAAATAGGATCATGCAAGTCTCTTTCGGTTGAGGTCCATGCAATCAAAAATTCGCACATAGAAGTGAACGATGAAGTAATGTAAAGTGGCCAAATAAGGAAAAAGAAAAGAATCACTAACACTACATCAGACAAGACTGTCAATCAGCATCAATCACGTGACAACTGCATCCATCCAAGGCAGAAAGAAAAGATGATTTGAAATTGGATAATTTTGGCAGTTTGTATTGGTAAGAGCACTTGAGGCCAAGATAAAAAAAAATTAAGTTTAAACATCTCAGTCAAATTGGAAAGCCCCAGGCCAAAGATATCAATATTCCTAAAATAGGGTAAGTCATGGCACAAACATCCATAAACAAAACAGCAAGAAGTTCTGAATTTCAACATAGCATAGACATATGAAAGCCGCCAGACAAATATAGCTGATCCAATGGTGGAAAGCTGAAGGTATCTAGACTGGTCCCAATTTCTAGGTTGGGAAATGATTTTTTCCACCTTCAAAACCTACGACACCTGCAGCTCGATATGCAGGAGTTTCCTCTCCAATCCCACACTCTAAGGGCCTTTCACAGGCCCACAGGACCCAAAAAAATCTCCATGACAGAATTGAGTCATTTTCTGCTCACACAGACTATGAAAACGCCTTTATGGTGTCTCAACCTGTAGTTTCTTCTGCTCCGGCATCTATGGCCCAGCCACTGCTGCAGATACCATCATGACTGGAGTTCATTCTGCCGTAACTGATGGCCAAACTCTGCCGTCATCAATTTCCCAGTCTGCTGCTTCTATACGCTATCTGGCTTTACGGTTACAACAGGTGGTATCGCAGTGGGGTTTCCAGGCATGGGCAGAGCCTCCTTCCCCCGCGATCCAGCTTGTGGTAAGCCCAACTCTAATGGCAGTTTACAGTCTGTAGAAAGCCATGGGAATGTGCTGTCTGACTGTCGCAACAACTATGTTTCATTCTGGGTCAACTATTAATGACGTGCCTTTGCTAACAGGACCCTCAGGCATAGTGTCCCTTCCACTTAGTCATCCAGTCTCAGAAACTCAGATTACCCCTAGGTGTCCTGGAATTGCTGAAATTCAGGGACTACATGCTTCTTTTGTATCACCTGCTTGTCCATGGGGTTTCCACTTGGTTCTTTATCCGCACCAGTTGCATTAACAGCTCAGTGTGTGGCTCCCACTACGTTTCTTTCTTCAGCTGCCAGCAGCAGTCTTCAGGAGGGAGTTGTTTTGAAAAATAAGCAAGTATAACAGCAGATTTGTTTAATGGTCTCTCACAAGACACTATTTCCCAAACTACAGTTTATGTGGCCAGATTTCATGCTTCTGACGCTAAGCTGCACTATGTGTTAAAGCCAAAACCTCTTCATTGACCACAGAGTTGACACTAAACTGAAGGCTTTGTCAAGTCATGATCGCCTCATGTATTGAGTGCTAAGTGGACCATTCAAACTCACGAGATATTGGTCAATAGCGAATGACACTCGTGGGAGATGGATCATAGAGGAATGACTTTGAATACACATTTAATCCTAGAAATGATATTTTATAATATTGGACTATTGAACGCCCCCTCCCCACACATGCTTAAATAAAGAGAAGGGAGCTCTGGACGAATAGTTCATAAGCGACAATACTTGCTAAGGCTTTGCAAATAGGGCCGCAAGCTAAGTAGGTTGGACTATGGGGAAACCACCATGATTAAGCAAGCTTGAGCTAGAGGAATCTTGGGATGAGTCACCTTCCTAGGTAGTTCAGGAAATTCTGGTTACCGAATGCAAGTCTCGAAGGTGACAATTGATGCTTTGTGATTCATTTCACCAATGTCAATCCCACTTCTTCATCCCTGTGAGAATCCCCTGATACAACAAGTACTAAGTGGAATATTCAAACTTTTGAGAAATTGGTCACTAATGGATGATGTTCATGGGAAATAGGTCATAGATGAATGATTTTGAATATGATATTTTATGATTCACAATCATTAAGACAAGGATACAATGTTGGTCTACTCGAGCGATGAGGGTATGCAAGAAAAACTTGATCAAGGAATATTATCAGTGTTCCACGGGGACGCGTCCCCCAGGGTGGGGGTCGTGGGGGATGCGTCCCTCACGTCCCCGGGACAAGGGGACTCCAAGGGGGACGTTTCCCCACGTCCCCTTTTTGGGGAGACGCAGGGGGACTTGGGGGGACGCGACTCCCCAAGGTGGGGGACGAGACTCCCCAAAAGGGGGACTCTTGGACGTCCCCCCTTGAAAAGGGGGACTTCTGGACGTCCGCCCCCAAAAGGGGGACTCTTGGAAGTCCCCCCCAAAAATTTTTTGCCCAGTAAGACTTGAAAAAAAAAAAATTAAATTTAAAAAAAAAAATTAAACAAATATATATAAAATTAATTTATGTTATTGTTGAGATTTATCATATTATCATTATTATTTTTATTTTTAAAATTTTATTTTTTATATTTTTTTATATTATATATGTGACGTCCCCCCATCCCCCATTTCGCAAAAATCCGTAAAATTTCGGGGTACTTCCACACGTCCCCCTTGTGCGTCTCCCCGCACCCGCGTCCCCCCATCCCGGAGTCTTGGTGGAACATTGAATATTATGGGGAAGAAATGGATCATGGTAAGTCCATGTATGTAGACATGGATGAGGACAATCACTTTGATGCACAATTCCTTCTTGATTTGGTTCTTGTTTTTTATGAAAGAAAGAAGGTGCTTCAGAAAAGGGGTATCATCCTCTGTTTCCTCCAAAAAATGCCCTCAAAGCAACATTTCCATAAATGGTGATCAGTACAAGAGAAACAAGAACAATATTTTTTTGGAGTCATACTTTGGCCTTGGCTATTGCTAGCTATTTTCATTATTTACCTAAGAGCATGAGGTTTACTCCAATGTACATGATATATTGTTGGTTCCAATGCAGATTTGCAATCCTAGCATGATAACTTTGACCTAGCTAAATTAAATCGATGTCGATTCCCCCTTTGAATTGAATTTACTAATGTTGGATCAGGGTAAGTCTTGTGTGAAGTAAATACAAAAGAATTTTGGGGATGTCCTAAGTTGTGACCCAGGTTCCTCCACCAACTGAGCAAGCCCATGGGTGTGTGTTGAGGTAGGGTTAATGAAACAACTCCCCCAATCCATCAAGTGAATGGATGGTGATAGGTTGTTTATTCTGTGCCTAAGGTATCTATATCTTCTAAATGCATGATGTGCATGTCAAGCCCTGGATCATCAAGTCAAAGGTTTCCATCCTAGAAGGATGCCTAAGCTTAGCCAATCTAACATTGTTGATATTGGTGGCAAGGAGGCAAGAAAATTTCTCATTGCTTCGTATGAAAACTCAAAAGGAAATACCCCATTCCAAAGAAAATAAGGATGATGATCTAAGCTTGGCCACAACTCATGTAATAGAGACTTTACATATTTCTACTCGTGATTCAATCGGGTGGAAAGCTCAATAGAGTGGGAAGAGAAAAGGCTCCAATAATGTGAGAAAGTAATGACCTCCCCCTAAGTCTTCTAAAGGGGACGGGTGTTAAGCATATCATACAAGGATGTGTTGTTGATACAACATTATACATCGAAGTGTCAGTGTTGATGAGTTATTGATTTGCAATGCCTTTAAGGCATTAGAGAGGTCGAGCTATGCTTCAAGAGAATATCTCCATTTGTTCTGGGTATGCAAGGGCCATGACCCTCCCCTCTAAAATGTTCATCAAGGATCTTGTGTAAGTTCAAAAACAACTATGTTATTCTTACAAGAGCTTAAGACTTTTGGCTTAGATCTTCATACATAGATGTTTTTTTACTAGACTAGACCCTTTAGAACACCAATCATGATCAAGACTTTGGAGGCATTATCCTTAGGGTTGCTCCATGGTTGGGTTCAACCATTGTTTCTTCACCCATGGATCCAAAAGGAAATTGTGTGAGAGTTACTTGTATACTTTCTAGTAGGGTGATTGGTTTATGTGCCATATATGCTCCACCTCTCCTCGTCTACTTATGAATTGGCTCACTAATCCTTTTTCGTGTGCGGAATGGATCCTTATTGGCAACTTTAAAATGGTTGAATGGAAGGGTGACAAGAAAGGTGGATTGGCTTACATTATTTGTAAAGAACATAAGGATGCATCGGGTCAATGTAAACCAAGATATCAAATCTTTGATGTGAATTGGCAACAAAATCATTTTGATTTCACATATTGCTACACCTAGTCTAATAGGAGGAAGGCAATAGATAGAATTCAAGCTAGACTCTGTTGAAGTTTGAGTAGCTTCGGAAGATATTATTATTATATTTATCTTGTATTTGACCAAGATAAAACCCTAAAGAATATTGTTATATTATATTTGTTAAGTCGACCCTATTGTGCCTTTGTAAAAGTCGGCCCTATTGTCCCTTGACAAGTCAAATGTAAATTAGATGGGTAAAGTGGACACGTCGACCCTGACCTAACTCTAGGCAGGCCAACTAGTATTTATAAGAGGCCTAGCGCCTCATTTGGAGAACACACACTACAGCTCTCTCACGCAGTGCGCAAGTCTTAGAGTGACGCAGCTACAAGAAGGAATGACGCGGCTACAAGGAGGAAGTGTCTCAGTATAGGGTTTTGGCTATTTGGTGAAGGACTATCTTGGTCTAGTGGTGCGCTACTCTGTTCTGGTTAGGGTTTATGGTGGATCTTCTGTTTTGGTGAGATCTCTCTTGAGAGAGACATTGTACTTGTTGAAGAATCTATATTTAAAAATCTTTGTTGGGTTTTCTCCCCCACGAGGGTTTCCCAGGATAAATCTTGTGTTATTGTGGATGTCTTTCTTTCAGTGATCCTTATGAATGCAATTATTGTTTTTAATAGACTAAAGTTAAAGAATACTACACACACTTAACTGCTTAAGAAGAATTTTAACACGGTATCAGAGCAGGCCTGAAAGAAGCCATTTGCACGATATAGAAGAGCTCGTTGGGGAAACTAAGACCATAGGTATTCTCCCCTAACCCTAGCGCATCTTTCCTTGGGATCAGATTCTCAGTTTGGCGAAGTTTTGTAAACTGCAACTAGTGTTGCAATTTCCCTGCAACTACACAAACCCTAGGAGGGGTTTTCATCCACTTTATGAAGCATGTTGGTCAAAGTCAGACCACTAGGGAACTCGCCTTAGGAGGGCACACCTATCCCTTAGAGCAGAATTCCAAAATTCAAATTTTGAAAAATTAGGGTTTCCTCATAAACCCTAGGCTTGGCAGTTGCAGAATTGAAGCTAGAACTAGTCAAGTTGGCATAACACTCTCAAATGCAAAACCTTTCTTTGAAAAGTTTCATCTCCTTATTGTATTGTTCAAGCACAAAATGGCACCCAATACCAAGCTTGATGAGAAGCTTGAAGATGTTGACAACTTCCGAGCATGGAAGTATAGAGTAATGCTCATTCTATAAGAAAATGATCTAGAAGACTTTGTAAAAGAAGAAGTTCCAAAACCTGATGAAGATGAGGCCAAAGAAAAGTAGAAGAAGAACCTAGTGAAGGTGAAGAGAATCATTGCTTATTCTATCAAGGATCACTTGATCCCCCATGTCTCATCGTTGACAACTCCCAAGCAAATGTTTGATGCCTTATCCAGATTGTATGAAGGGAAGAACAACAACCACATGATGACCATGAGAACACAACTCAAGAATGTGAAGATACAAAGTTCAAAAACTATCCAGTCATACTTCACAAGAGTGTCTCAGATCAAAGAACAACTAGAAGTCATTGGAGACACAATCGAAGAGGCCGACTTGGTGATGACTACATCGAATGGTCTCCCCGGATCTTGGGAATCATACATTCAGGGTATATGTTCAAGAAGAAGGCTAACAAGGTTTAGCAGACTATGGGAGGAGTGTACTCAGGAAGAAGCTAGATTAGCAGCAAGAGAAGAGAAACTAGGTGATGAAGAAAATCAAGCCCTAGCAGCACATACCCAAAAAGGAAAGAGCAAGAAGGAAGTTCACTCACATAAGAAACCTCATGGATTACAAAAGAATCAAAATTTCAAGAAGGATTTCTCAAGTTACAGATGCTTCATTTGTCAGAAAATGGGACACATTGCCATAAATTGTCTCAACTCCAAAGGTCAGGCCAGAAAAGGAAAGTATAGAAGACATCATGCTCATGTCGCAAAAGATGATGAACATGATCATGAGAAAACCAAAGAAGAAGACTCAAGTGAAGAATACGTTTTGATCTCAGCTCTTACAGGTACAGTCACTCATAGAAGTGACACATGGCTTATTGATAGTGGTGCTTCTAAGCACGACTGGTTATAAGGAATCTCTCTCAGATCTAGTTCAGAAAGACTCACCTCACAAGAAGAAGCTAGGTGATGACTATCAATATCCCATTAAAGGAGTATGAGAAACATCCTACAAGTTAGACTCCAAAAAACTGATGAAGATGAAGGATGTGTTATATGTACTTTTGGTTTGAAGAAGAATCTCCTTTCTATCTCAATTTTAGATGAGAAAGGATTCAGAGTTGCTTTCATTGATGGTGAAGTCCTCATGTGGCCTAGAGGAAAATCTATTGATGATGCCATAGTGATTGGGGTACAAGAAGGAGACTTATACAAGTTAAAAGGACATTATGTTTCAGCATTAGCAAACAATACAGTTACTCCAAGTGAACTATGGAATAGGAGGTTTGCTCATATACATTACAAAGCCCTACCGATCATGAGCAAGATGGTGACAGGTTTGCTAGAAATCCAAGTAGACCATGAAAGAGTGTGCAAGGGATGTGCACAAGGCAAGAACGTGAAGAAACCATTTCCAAGCAGTGATAGCAAAGCTAAAGGAGTCTTGGATATAATACATTCAGATGTGTGGGGACCAATGTCAACCGCTTCACTCAACATGTATGTATACTATGTTTCATTCATTGATGATTTCTCGCGTAAAACTTGGATTTACTTTTTGAAGGCTAAGAATGAAGTGTTCAACAAGTTCAAAGAGTTCAAGGCACTTATTGAAAACTTGTCCGCAAAGAAAATAAAGATTTTGAGATCAAATAATGGAGGTGAATTCACTTCAGATGAATTCAAAACTTTCTGTAAGGAAGTTGGGATTAAGAGGGAGCTCTCTAATCCCTACAATCCTCAACAAAATGGTGTGGCAGAAAGAAAGAACCGTACAATCATGGAAGCAGTAAAGGCCATGATTCATGATCAAGATTTACCGATGCATATGTGGGCAGAAGCAGCTAGAGTTGTTGTATACGTGCAGAACACAAGTCTCCACAAAGTCCTTGGGAACAAGACACCAGAAGAGATGTTTACAGGTGAAAAGCCAGAGGTCAACCACCTTAGGATATTTGGTTGTCCAATATATGTGCATGTCCCCAAGGACAAAAGATCGAAATTGGACCCTTCAGGAAAGAAGGGTATATTTGTTGCATACAGTGAGACATCGAAGGCATACCGATTTTACATTCCAGGTCACCGGCAGATTGAGACTAGCAAAGATGTCACCTACAATGAAGATGCAACTTTTAGTAAATCAAGACAACATCATTCAGATGAGGTTCATGATGAGGAGCCTGAAGCTCCCAGAGTCACAGATACAAATGCAGGTGATGATGTTGTATTAGAAGATCATGACATGGAAGAACCACAGATATATGTAGATTCCGAGAGATGAATACCAAGAAGAGAAGACCAGCTTGGGCTTGGGAAATGATTCAATATGCAAAGAAGTATGGTGCTCCAGATGGATCCTTCAAAGAAAGCAAGAGGCCACGACCTTACTCTAGCTATGTGGCATTACTTAGTAACATTATTGATGCAGAGCCTACCAGTTATGAAGAAGCTACAAAGAAGAAAGAATGGAAGGATTCCATGGTTGAAGAGTACCAGTCCATTGTAAAGAATGATGTTTGGGATGTGGTTCCAAGACCAAAAGAGAAGACAGTTGTAAGTTCCAAGTGGATTTACAAGACGAAGCATTCAACAAATGGAAGTATTGAGAAGTACAAGGCAAGATTTGTGGCACGTGGTTTCTCCCAGAAAGAAGGAATAGATTATGAGGAGACATTTTCTCCAGTGGCAAGATACACTTCAATTAGAGCCATACTTGCATTAGTCGTAGTAAAGAAGTGGAAGGTACACCAAATGGACGTGAAGACAACTTTTTCTAAATGGTGTAATAGAAGAGGAAGTGTATGTGGAGCAGCCACAAGGTTTTGAGACACATGATAGTCAAACACATGTGTGCAGGTTGAAGAAAGCCTTGTATGGGTTAAAGCAAGCACCTAGAGCATGGTATGGTAGAATTGACAGCTTCCTAATGAGCTTGAGCTTTACCAAAAGTAAAGCAGATTCCAACCTATACTTCAAGGTGGTGTATGGTGGACCAGTGATACTACTATTGTATGTGGATGATATGTTTCTAATAGGAGAAGAGAAGTGCATCACTAATAGTAAGAGAAAGCTTGTTGCAGAGTTCGAGCTGAAAGACCTAGGCATGATACATTACTTCTTAGGTACGGAGGTATGGCAGAGACCGAGTGAGATTTTCCTTAACCAAGAAAAATATGCTATTGAGATTCTGAAGAGATTCAGAATGATGGATTGCAAGGCCATGCCTACACCAATGGTGACAAATCTAAAGTTGTTGAGTGATACATCTTCAAAGACAATGGATGCCACAATGTATAGATAGATGATTGGTTCATTGATGTACTTAACGAACACAAGGCCAGATATAGATTTTGTGGTGAACACATTGAGTCACTTTATGGTTGAGTCGAGAAGTGTCCACCTGGTTGTAGCAAAAAATGTGTTGAGGTACCTAAAGGGTACAATTGATTATGGACTCAGATATGCTTCAGATCATGAGATAAGACTACAAGGATATACTGATTCAGATTGGGCCGATAGTGTTGCAAACCAGAAGACTACATCTGGATGTTGCTTCAGTATGGGATCAGCTATGGTCTCATGGTTCAGCAGGAAGCAGACTAGTGTGGGGCTCAGTATAACTGAAGCAGAGTACATTGCAGCCTGTTCATCTTGCAGTGAAGCAGTGTGGCTTCGAAAGCTACTAGCATAATTTTTTGATCTCGAGTTGGAGGCGACTTGTATCTGTTGTGACAACCAGAGTTATGTGAAGTTGACAGAGAACCCAATGTTCGATGACAAGTCCAAGCACATCGAGATCAGGTACCATTACATCAGAGATATGGTACAGAGGGGAGCAGTGAAGCTCCAATATGTCGCTATAGATGAGCAGATAGCTTACATGTTGACCAAGACTCTATCTAAAGTGAAGTTTGTGTACTTCAGAGACGAGCTTGGTGTGGTCTAGAAGTATGTCCCTAGTAAGAGGGAGTGATGAGTTACAATTGTGATCCAGGGCAGCAGCTTCATCATGTGGCAGAAGCAACGGATGGTCATTCATGGACATGTTACGGCTACTCCAGTGATTAAGCCTGGTACACTGAGTTACTGCTACCCCAGTGATTAAGCCTGGTACGCAGATGGCTACCCCAGTGATAAAGCTTGGTATGTCGAGTCATTGCTACCCCAATGATAAATCCTAGTAGGCGGATAGCTACCCCAACAATTAAGCTTGGTACATCGAGTTACTGCTACCCCAGTGATATAGATTGGTACACAGATTGCTACTCCAATGAAAAAGTCTGGTACACAAAGTTACTGACTGTGGCACCAATCAGCATGACCTCGCACAAGGTCAGTAGATTCCATGCGTTCAGGGTTGGTTAGTTACTCGACTCTCTAGCTGGTGGGCCAACCTATGTGGTTGGAGGTGTTTCCTAGCCCAGGGCTAGATGGGTAGTGTGTGCACACTACATCGCCTAATCCTTGTGATTAGATGCCTGGTCATTATGGACCAATTTCCTGGTGTGCCAACCAGAGGTTACTAGTTCATTGTGTGGAACTAGATGCCAGATTCTGTGTGGACTGGCAAGTGGAATCCCTGTGATGACATAAAGCTCGGATGGATGATGAGACCCTGGATGCTGATATGTTTACAAAACTTCTTTAATATAGATTCGTGGAAATTCAACAAGTAAATGGTCAAGTGTACAGAAGAGCAGAAGCAGTTGTGATGTTCGTGCCAGAAGAATACCTTCCTTGCTAAGAGGGTGTGTTGAAGTTTGAGTAGCTTCGGAAGATATTATTATTATATTTATCTTGTATTTGACCAAGACAAAACCCTAAAGAACATTGTTACATTATATTTGTTAAGTCGGCCCTATTGTTCCTTTGTAAAAGTCGGCCTTATTGTCCCTTGACAAGTCAAATGTAAATTAGATGGGTAAAGTGGACAGGTCGGCCCTGACCTAACTCTGGGCAGGCCAACTAGTATTTATAAGAGGCCTAGTGCCTCATTTGGAGAACACACACTACAGCTCACTCACCCAGTGCGCAAGTCTTAGAGTGATGCAGCTACAAGAAGGAATGACACAGCTACAAGGAGGAAGTGCCTCAGTATAGGGTTTTGGCTGTTTGGTGAAGGATTATCTTGGTCTAGTGGTGAGCTACTCTGTCCTGCTTAGGGTTTCTGGTGGATCTTCTGTTTTGGTGAGATCTCTCTTGAGAGAGACATTGTACTTGTTGCAGAATCTATATTAAA
This sequence comes from Picea engelmannii, assembly GCA_009831015.1. Taxonomy (NCBI): domain Eukaryota; kingdom Viridiplantae; phylum Streptophyta; class Pinopsida; order Pinales; family Pinaceae; genus Picea; species Picea engelmannii. Next base: position 1,004,287 of record ML778997.1, read on the forward strand.
GAAGCCTTGCTGGGTTTTCTCCCCCACAAGGGTTTCCCAAGATAAATCTTGTGTTACTGTGGATGTCTTTCTTTCAGTGATCCTTATGAATGAAGTTATTGTTTTTAATAGACTAAAGTTAAAGAAAACTACACACACTTAACTGCTTAAGAAAAATTTTAACAGACTAAACAAGATTTATGCCCCTAAAGAGGGGATCTCCTTTCCCCACTCTAGTGGATGGTGTGCAAATGCCCTTTGATAGTATACAAGTTACAATCACCTAACTATTATATCCAACAAGACAAGGTGTTGTGGACCTCCTTGCTACTCTCCCCTTCAAATGAAAGTACCCCAACATGAGTCTAAGAATTGTTGCGCTCTAATTTCCAAGGATTGGAACTTGCTAAGACCACAGAGCGAGCTTGGTTGCATCCTGAGGCAGGAAGCAATCCTTAGGAGGGTTGTCAAGTGGGGCATGCTTAAGGCAAAGAAAAGAGAGCCAGGCAAATCAAAATTTGGTTGAAATTTGCAAGTTTTGAGATAGATCCTCATAATGTTGCACTACAGGAAAATGCATCAAAGAAGGAACAAATAATTAAATGCATGGAGGAATATTTTGCACATGGAGACAAAATCCAGCCATGATTGCAATGGGTTAAAGAAGGTGATGAGCCTTTCAAGTATTATTTTGATTACCTCAAGCACAAAAACGTGTCAGAAAAAATCATGGAACTTAGGAACCCTAAGCGACTTCTATTGGATGACTCAACCAAAATTAAACAGATGTTTAGACCATAGATGAAAAAATCACCAAAATACCAACGCATTCCAATGCTAAACCTAAAATGAGAAATTGCCAAAAAAAATTCATTGTTTCCAAAAATAGTCAAATCAGGTGTTGATGAAAAAAATGCAAAAAGTTGGGAAAAGATCACACCATGATGGAAAAAATCACCAAGGACTAGTTTAACTCTCATACAATGTCAATTTTGGTTTTTTTACCCATTTGTCTTTGCAGTAGTTGGGGATTGAGAAGGAAGGAGTTTACCATTGCCAACAATCGACCTTAGGAGGGCCAAACAATCGTTCTCAAATCCTAGGTATTTCTTAAAATTCCACCCTCCTAACTAGTTTTTTTCTAGATTTATGCAAGGTTTTCAAAGTGCATGTTGATTGCATCTTATTATCATTTTACTATGGTTCATAGAACAATTTATACGACCTAAAGAAGTCATTGGAAACCACTGGATGCACAGTGATGTCCAATGGTTTAACGGATGGGAAGGGTAGGACCCTTATTAATATCTTGGTAAATTGTCCTATGGGTACAATGTATAGTAAATTCGTTGATGCATCGACACATGATAAAAGTTCAACATTGTTGTGTGAATTGTTGGATGGGTTTATGCAAGAGATTGGTATGCAACATGTTGTGCAAATAATAACAGATAATGCAACTAATTATGTGACTATCGAGAAGTCACTAATGGAGAGGCACCCCTTCATGTTTTGGACTCAATGTACTACCCATTCATATATAACCATGCATTTGTTCTTAGCCTCATGAGGAAATTCACAAGAAACGGGGAGTTGTCACATCCTACAATCACAATTTTTTCCAAAAGCTTCATTTCTTGTCGAACTATGCTCCAATGTCATTTTGAGTTGAAGTAGATGTTTGTTTGTGATGAATGGCATGATTGTGCATTTAGCAGGAGACAAGATGGGGGAGCCATTGCTAAACTAGTGTACATTGATTCCTTTTGGGAAGGAGTGGAGGCAATGTGCACGATAAGAAATCCTTTGGTTGATGGGGATAAGTGTGCAGTGAGCTACTTGTATGACACCATGGATAGGGCCAAAGAAACTATCCAATCTTATTATATGGGAAAGGGTATCGTTGGTTTTGAAAAATATATGAAGATCTAGGATTTGATTGATGACCAATGGACTAGGATGCTCTATTGTCCCATTCATGCAACAACACTTGTCCTCAACCACGCCTTTTGCTTGTTCATGAAAGTTTGATTTCGATGTCAAGGTTATGGAAGGGTTTCTTACATGCCTTCAAAGGATCATACTTGATCAAGAACCTTGCAAAACCATTAATCACGAGATGGAGATGTATAGGAACGCCAACGGACTATTTGGCATGGGCATTGTTGTCCAAGAAAGGAATATTTTGATCCCAGGTAAGCCATTAGAATTTATAATTTTAATTACGTGTTTTATTTGAAAGTTGAATTGCTTTTCTTTATTTCCTATTTGCCACTAATGAAATGTAATTTTAGTCTTTTTTTTCTTATTTGTTGTAGATGTTTGATGGAGAAATTATGGTGCTAAAGCACTACTCTAATGGAATTTTTCCATTTGGGTGCTAAGCCAAACTAGTAGCACTTCAGGTTGCAAGTGCAAATGGAGTGTATTTGAAAAAATACACTTAAAGAAGCGCAACAGGTTACAACTAAGCAATTACAATTATTATAATTGATGACCTTCTAACATATTTATGACCCTCAAGACTTGTTATTTTTATTATGACCCTCTTATAGGTAGGATTTTCAATGCTAAATAATTTTCTTTATTGCCATTACAATATCCAACTATGGGAGATGCAACTTGAGAAAATCCCTAATGTGAACGCCATATCCTTGAGCAACATTAACATATTGTCTCAACGGAGGGTGGAGTACGAGGTACCTATTTTGGAGGAGTGACATGAGTGGTTAGAGGAGGAGCAACAACAATAGGCACAGGGGGCAAGGGATGAGGATGAGCAACAAGCACAAGGGGTAGCAGAGGAGCAGTAGGCACAAAGGGCAGAGGAGCTCTTTGACACTTCGAAGATGTGGAACGCTTAGCATAACCTTCTACAAAGATTGATACACCTACACCCATTAGTTGTCATCAAATGAATGATGCAGGACCTTCCAGTGGCAAACAAAAAGAGGGACGGGGAATTGATAGCTAGCTACTAGATTTGTCATTGTAGGTGACTCATGATGATGAGATACATTTATATATATTTGATATCATTTTGTATTGTTTGTCTAGTTTCGAGTCCTTGATTGGATAGCTATCAAGGTTAAATATAACTTTGATGACATCATATATATCGGTGTTTTTTCCATATTTATGTACCAATGTGCTTATTTGATGTTGTTGTTGGTTTATATTTTTTTAAATGAAAAAAATGATTTTATTTTGTATTTTTAATGCTTGTTGCAGTTTGTCAATTTTCATCGATTTTTCCCTCGTGTTTTCGATGTCTCAATGTCCAAACCCTCGGAACTTCTTGCCAATTCCAATGTTTGTTGTGTACCCTTTGGCAATTTCAATTGTTGCGGCACCAGATGCGTGCACATAGGAAGTGCCATCCAAGGTTTGGAGTACTGAACAGAATATGCTTGGGAAAAAAGTTATTGAAAGAGGACCTTGCAGAAGCATTAAACAATATGAAGAATGAAAAAACCCTAGGTATTGACAGTCATCCTTGTGAAGTTCTCAAAAAATGTGGAAGGTTGTTGTTCATGATATGTTGTGCATGGCTGAAGAAGTGTTTAGCACCAACACAATGGGGGAATTTCAAAACCAAGGGTTGAATAAAACCATTCCCCAAAACTCTATTAGTTCATGGAGATCGATTATATTGCCCAAGTTGTCTTATAATGTCCTTTCAAAGGTCTTCGTATTGAGGATCCAACAAATTACAACACATATTGTTCGATCTTAGTAAACAAGATTTATCCAAGAAGGGTTCATTCTAGACATAGCTTTGATGACATGGGAGAGTGTTGAGTCTCTTCTTGAAAATTAACATTGATAAGGCCTACGTCAAAGTTGACTAGTTCTTCATCACAAATACACTTTCTTGGTAGGCGTTCGACGTAAGATTTATGTCCATGGTGCAGTCTATGTTTTCTAGTCCTTCATCTTTTGTTTTCGTTAATGGTATACTGTCAAACACAATCGTCTTCCATAAATCTATCAAAGATAGCTGCCATCTTGCTCCTTACATTTATGTTTTCATTGCTAATGCTTTGGGTTATCGACTAGATGTTGCTAGAGGCCAAGGTAGGGTGAGGGGCATTAAAATTCCAAGTGGAGGCAAAGTGCTAAAGAACCATTGTGTTCATGATTCTCTCCTCTCCATTAATGCTTTCACAAGGGTTGTTTACTAGAGAACTTGAGTGTTTGGATGTTTTATGCATTGCACCTAGGGCACTGGTGTGTGATCATAACTCTACTTTTGGCTAATTGGCATTGAGAACAAACCAGAATGTTTAAGGCCCCCTTGTCAATGTATGAGCAATAGTATATTATGTCTCCTATCGGTTCCCTTTCGCTACTCAATCTTACCACCCCATAGCCCAAATGTGCGTGCTTTAGAATTGATTGACATCAGACAGCAAGGAGCCATCTTGTTTGCTAAATGGATAGTAAGATGCTTATTCTATGAGAATTGTTATTCTAAATAAAAATTGTCATGGGAAACATAAGACCAAGATCAAGGGGCATTTTCTGATCAATAATGTGATTGTTATGTTGGATGATTTCAAAATTAGTTGTTCGCCAGTGTTGCAGCAAAATTAGGATGCTTGAAAAAGAGTTTCCTCTAGTCTCTTCTTGCAATGGGATGGCTTATAAGAGCCTTTGGCATAGCTTTCCATTTAATATGGTCTTAGAAAATTCAAAATTTTACTATCACTCTCATGATTAGATGCCTTCCCGATAGGCACTTCAAATGGGGGTTTTCTATTTAAGGGACCTTTGGGATGAGAGCACAAGAGCAAGGAAGAGATGGCCACATCTACAAAAGTATGGACTCCTAAACTCTGACCATCTAGACATACAAGATATTCAACAATTGATCTCCCTCCATGAGTTATATAAGTTAAATATCCACACTCAAGGGCCTATCTAACAGGATTGGTTGTGGTAATATCACAAACCCATTTGGCTTTATAAGCAGGGATGATTTTATAGATGGAAATTTATTTTAAAATGTAGAAACCTTGGCGAATCTTACTAATCCTTCATATGCCAATTATAAATGTTTGGCGATATTTTTATAAAAATATTCAAATTTCTACGGATTTTATATAGTTTTTATAAAATTTTGGCAATTTTTAAGGTAAAATAATTTTATCCTATAGAATTTGGGTGAATCGTTTTTAAAATAACGAATGCTCATTTTTATAAATTATAAGCCTTGGTGATTGTATTAGCGTCTTTGTACAATAGCATTGATTCATAAAAACATCATTAAGCCAAGGGAGAAGACCCACAATATCTTATGAAATTGACTAATCAAATGGAGTGAGAGGGCTACAACATCAACAACAAAAATCAACACAAAGAAAGAAAGAAAGTTGTGGACCAGTGATTCAAATTTTCATTCATTGTCAAGGTACTCCTTGGCAATTACAGATAAACAAAGATCAAATCTCAATGAACCAACCTCTCTCTACAATATTTCATCATTGTTTAAATAAAATTCTCTTTTGCATGGTGTGCATTCTCCTTGGCCAAAATAGTATGCAACTCAACCTAAACTAGAGACAAAATCAATGACACATGACATGCATAATAATCTCTAAATGTCGATGGATAAATATGAACTCAAAATGGAATGCATGCATTCATCCCCAAGTAGTGCGACCTATTTGTGTGTAGTCAATAGAAGGTGTGAATGGATAAGGCCAATTTGCCACTCTAGTGCAAGCCAACACCTCCACTAGTACCACCCTAGTGCATGCCAATGGCTCCACTCATATGCCTTCTCCACCTATTGTGTACTCCTTTTAAATGGAAAAAAATACACCCAACCATGCACTAAGGAGTGCACCTCGCTAGAGATAGCAATCAATAGATCACATCATGTACTGACTTTGCAAAAATCCTCGCATGTGGTGCATCTTGCACATTAGAACTAGACTTAAAACACAGTGGATATCTCCTCTACCACGAATAAGCTTTATGTATAAATTTAAATGACAAAATCAGCAAGCTAATAATTTTGTCATACACTTAGCAAACTAGAGATAATTGTCATCAATGAACTCTAATATGTATAAAATCACATTCAGAAATTACCATATGCAGAAATACACATTGCTAAGCAATTTAGCAGGGGAATAAACACAATGAACAGCATTCATTCAACCATGAATAACTCGGAAATTTAGGCAAATGCCAGGGAAAACCCCAATGTGGGGAAACAATTTTTAAGTTAAATGCTAAAATTGGAATGAACTTCATGCTTAACCTTACCTATTGAAAAATCAACATGGTATCAGAGCATAGGTCTTGAAAAACCCATTGCACAAGCTACAAGCTTTTACCAGTCATCCCTCCTCTTTTGCAGAATCGTACGGCCCTCCTAGGGTTTCCAGAAAAATATGTACGACCCTCTTCTTTTGGGTGTTTTAGCCCCTAAAACTTGGATGTTGAGGCAAATTTTGGCATAGGAGAGTACGGCCTTCTCCAGCACACCTCCAAAGACTCTCAGAGTGAAATTCCGAGCATTTTGAAAATTTGGCCCTAGGGTTTCGCAAATTTCTACAGATTTATGTTTATAGGGTTTCTGCAGCTCTTTGAAGAAGCCTTCAAGATTACCTATGTTCTTCTGACTTTCAAGGCTTATTGTTGGCAGTCATAAGCCCAACAAAACCTAAGGTTGCTAGCCTAGCCTAGCCATTAGGTTTTCTAGCCCAGTTAACAAGGGTTTGTGAAGAATCTAAAAATATGATGAACAAAACTATGATGGAAGATAAGCTTGATGGATCAAGCAACTTCAAGTCCTGGAAAACAAGACTTCAGAGGAAAACGTATTGTAGGTGATACAAAAAGGTTTACCAAAGACAACTATTGATGAATATGACGACAAGACAAGGAAGTCAATCATCTACACAAGCTCTTACATTGAAGGGCCAGCTTCAAAATAACAAGATGACAAAAGGTGACACCGTGACTACCGTCTTCATGAAGATCTCAGAGAACAGAGATCAACTAAGTGTCATTGGAGAAATCATATCAGCACCCTCAGGTATGCACTTGTATATATATCATTTGTATCATTGTCATGAGGGTAATTGAAGGAGGAAGGAACCTTTTTTTGCCTAAGTCCTGGATCCAGAGGGATCTCAGTGCATTCAGAGGAACAACACACTGGAAGTGAAGACTCTGGGTTTGATTGTTGTAATTGTCATTCCTCTAACCTATATTTCTAAAGTTTGCTACATTACAAGTAGGTGTTGTAGCTGTAACAACAATCCTTAAATTGTTTTGATTCTAGAGATGTACTCATTATTCTCCTTTAGGAGATATTCTTGTTTTGGTTCCTCTTGTTTTTCTTGTTCCAGACAGGTTAACAACAAAGGAAGATGTTTATCATTCAGAGGGAGTCACTTGACTCGGAGGGAGTCAAAACTATTTGAGAAAGAGGAAGAATACAACCATCATTGAGGCAACCAATGCAATAATGCATGATCAAAATCCTTCTATTATTCTATGGGCAGAAGCATGCATGACACAGTATATGCTCAGAACAAGAGTCTTCACCAGACTTTGAAAAACATAACTCCTGAAGAATCCCTCACTAGAGTGAAGCCTAAGATTGAACACTTCAGGATATTTGGGTGCCCAGTGTATTTTCATGTACCCAAAGAGAAGAAGTCCAAGCTAGACCCTTCAGGGAGAAAGGATACATTTATGGAATAACAATGAATCTTCGAAGACATTCCAGATCGACATCCATGGTCAGAGACAGATTGAGACAAGCAGAGATGTCTTTGAAGAAGGGATAGCCTTTCAAAGATCCAAAGAATCTCAGATGGAAATTGACAGTGAGACAATACCTTCTCCCCCTTCAACAATTCAGAGGGAGACAGACATTATTCCAGCCAATCCAATTGCTCCAATTGATATGTCCAGAGATATTGCAGTAGGGCATAAAAAGCCTGCCTAGGCTCACTCTGCAGGAGGCAGAGAAACATACAAGCCTCTCAAGGCACATCCCGAGAAAGAAAAAGAGATTTTCGAGATAACCTTCAGTCATGAGCAACTTCATTGATTCTGAGCCTCCTTGTCTTGGAGAATCAACAAGAGAACAGGTATGGCAAGATGCCATAACAAAAGAATACCAGTATATCTTAAAGAATGATGTATAAGATATTGTTCAGAGACCAAAAGAGAAGTATGTGGTGACTTCCAAGTGGATCTATAAGATCAAGCATGCAGTTAATGGAAGTGTCAAAAAATACAAAGCAAGATCTATAGCCAGAGGATTCTCACAAACGGAGGGAGTTGTCTATGATGAGACACTTGATCCAGTAAGCCCGATACACTTCCATCCGTACTACCATCCATGAGTTGGAAACTATATCAGATGGACTAATTCTTGATGAAATTTGGGTTTCAGCAAGAGTGTTGTTGATCCAAACCTATATTATTACAGTATTGGTGATGAGAGCTTGATTTTGATGACTTATTCAGAAAGCATTAAATTTTGATTTCGAGATCAAGGATCTGAGTATGATGCACTACTTCTTGGAAGTATGACAAAGAACCAATGAGATTTTCCCAAGTCAAGGAAAATATACAATGGGAATATTAAAGAAGTTCAAAATGATAGAATGCAAAACCACAGTGATGGATTTGAAGAAAATGAATGATGATGATTCAGACGAGATTGATCCACAGCTGATTGGATCATCGATGTATCTAGTTAACACCAGACCCGATTCATGCTACGAGATTGATCCACAACTGATTGGATCATCGATGTATTTGGTTAACACCAGACCTGATTCATGCTATGTAGTGAATATGCTTAGTCAATCCATGAAACAGCCAAGACAGACTCACTGGATAACAATAAAACATGTATTGAGATATACACGAGGCACAATTAGATATGGCCTAAGATATGCCTCCAAGTGTGAAATTGAGTTTGCAGGGATATGCCTATACAGATTGAGCATAAAGTACAGTGGACTGGAAGAAAACATCTAGTTGTTGTCTTACCATGAAGTTTGCCATGGTTTCTTGATGCAACAAGAAACAAACTCTGTGGCCTTGAGTACCATAGAAGCAGAGTATATAGCATCGAGTGTGCAAAGCAATGTGACTTCACAAGCTTCTAACAGATTTACTTGATCATGAGATGGATTCTATGATGATAACCAGAGCTGTGTGTAAAGCTCCTTGAGAACCCAGTGTTTCATGATAGATCGAAACACGTTGAGATAAAATATATCAGAGACATGATGCAGAGGAAAATAGTACACATGCAGTACCTTCCTACACATGAGCAAATTGCAAACATCTTCACCAAATTAGCTTGGTGAAGAATACCTCCCTAGTTGAGAGGGAGTGTTGATTACTACAACCAAGACAAAGTTCAAAGTACATTCGTGTGAGACTTGGCATGATGAAGAATGTCTCCCTAGCTGAGAGGGAGTGTTGATAATTGCAGCTATGTGAGACATTCTCCAGGACACAAACTTGAGAGAGAGCTCCTGAGAGGGGTGTGTGGTTCCTATCTGAGACAGAGCTGGAACGTAGAGATGGCCTCCTCCTTACAAAGCATTGAGAAGAACTCCAGATGATTCTCCTGTGTAACACAGTGAGAAAGGAGATCTGCAGAGTTGGACGTGCATGTGGTTGAGCACAAGGTGAACGTGTGAAATCCCAAAGTGTTGGGTGCATCGTCATGAGACAGAAATGAAGATGATCTATTAGCCTCCTTTGAGCAGAGAGTTGATGATGAAACTCCAGATGACTCCTGTGTAATGTAGTGGGAAAGAAGATATGTTGAGTGGACGTGCCTGTGGACGAGCACAGGTGAACGTGATCCTAGTGGTTGAGCACTAGTGAGAAGTGGTTCTTTTGTGTAATGCAGTGAGCCAGAGATATGGACATCCCTATGGATGTGCCCCTAGTGGCTGAGCACTAGTGGGTGTATGAGATCCCTTGCTATATTGTTCAAGAGTCAGACCTGCTCGTAACCCTAATTGTAATGTAAAGGGTACAGGCCGACCCCACCTTAATGTAATTGATAATTAATGTAAAAGATAATTAATCTGGTTAATATTAATTATATTATGAGATAGAGAGGTCGGCCCAGTTGTGCCAATAGACACTTTTGTTGACAGGTTAAGTTTAATATAAGTAAAGGTAAATTCCCCATTGAGGAATCATGTCTTTTGTGGGAGTTTGGAAATTTCAGCGAGTACATCTTCTTGGGAAAAGTGTGCACCTCTCTTGGGTGCACGCTAGTCTTTTAGGGTTTAAGCACCCTCTTGTGTGCTAGGTTTTCTTGGTGGTGAAGGTCTTTCTCTTTAAGAATATAGCAAAGGATTTGGCTGGGTTTTCTTCCCTTGTTGAGAAGGGTTTCCCAGGATACTTCTTGTGTTCTTATGCATGGTGTTTCTTCTTGTGATCTTGGTTGTTGCAACATAATAGATTATGGTTTAATTTAAATGCTAAAAATGGAATGACTTCATGCTTAACCTTACCTATTGAAAAATCAACAATTCCACCGGGTCTGCTCCCTCCCTGTAGATAAAGACATGTTCCCTCTTGAACAATGTACAATATCCTACATCCTCCAAGGCTGAGACTAAGAGCAAGTTAACCCTCAACCTTGGAACAAAGAAAACTCCATCAAGCTCCAGGAATCCTCCATACCTGAGTCAGAATCTAACCTTTCCAACTCCACGTACAGCTCGCACCATACCACCTTCATTCTCCACCAGTCGGTCAAGACCTGTCTCTATGATAATAAGGAATACTCACCAAACTCTCGTCATGTGGCAAGAAGCTCCACTATCCACAATCCATCTGAAATCACCCCCAAATCCTCCACTACTGACACTGGATACTAGAGTAACCAAAGAAAATTCCCTATCATACTTGGAAGCAAAGTCCTCCAATGGTGTTGTAGCAGTTGTCTCAGGCCCCTTCAGTTCCTTCTTCTTCTTCTTCCTCTCAGGACAATGAGAAGCAAGGTTCCCCCATTGGTTACAATAGTAACATATGACTTTACTCAAGTCCCTCCCGGAACTTCCTTTCTTCTCGCTCTTTGCAACAAGAGCAACATTCTCATCAGCTCCATCTATCTTTTGTCCACTACTCTGAGATCCTTCCCGTATCTCCTCATGAGTGAAATCGTCCCACAATGTGCTCCATTCTGGAAGATGCTCACGACCCACCACACACTTCACGAAGACTTCTCATTCCTTGGTGAAGCCTTTCAAGGCTATCCTCACCAACTCTGAATCCGATATGACCTCTCCAACTGCAACCAACTCATCTTTCACTTGAGCTACCCGGGTAAGATAAGAAGAAACAGTCTCCTCCTTACCCATCTTGGTATCATGCAGCTTAGCCTTCAAGGCCATCTTCCGGTTTTCATTCTTCGTCTCAAATAAGTTCTTAAGTGCATCTTGCATCTCTTTGGTTGTCTTCTTCTTAGCCAAGTGTGGGATAAGATGATCATTCACCCCATCCAAAATAATCCTCTGAGCTTTGGCCTCCTTGACCTTATGCAAATCCAAAGCAATAGGATCTATTGTGGGAGCCACAACAACAAAACTGACATAGTTCCAAATCTTGTTTTCCTTGAGAACAGCTGACATCCAGACCTTCCATTACAAATAGTTGGAAATGCCATCCAACCGATCATCAAATCTAATGCATGCAGCCATATTCCCTGTCACAGCTCAAGGAAAACAATCACAACTTTTCCCCCTTCAAACTTGTCCAAAAATCTCACTGCTCACTGTCACTCAAAGCCCAAGCTCTAATACCATGTATAAATTTAAATGACAAAATCAGCAAGCTAATAATTTTGTCATACACTTAGCAACCTAGAGATAACTGTCATCAATGAACTCTGATATGTATAAACTCACATTCAAAAATTACCATATGCAGAAATACACATTGCTAAGAAATTTAGCAGCAGAATAAACAAAATGAACAGCAATCATTCAACCATGAATAACTCAGAAATTTAGGCAAATGCCAGGGAAAACCCCAATGTGGGGAAACCCAAAGAGAGAGAGATTCTATTAAGCTTCAAGAAAGATTTATCAGCAGCTACAATACAATTTCCAGCCAAGAGAGACAACTTACAACAAAACTGTCCCACCACAAAACTGCCTTGAAACTCATGCCACAGTCCGTACAGCTGTACGGACTTGCTGAAAATGGCACCTCGAAAAATGCACAAAACAGGCAGCTGTACGGATGTGTTGAAAATAGCACCTCGAAAAATGCCCACAACAGGCAGCTGTACCTTGCCTTCTGTACGGCCGACCTCCTTCAGAAAACTTTGCAAATGCTGCCTCGAAAACTGTGCCTTATCTTTCCTCGATTTTCGTGCCAAAGTTTGTTGTTGTACGGCCTGTACGGATCCATACAGTACGGCATGTCCCAACAAATAAAACAGCAACACTCAAAACAAAAAATGTCTCCTTGGGATTTGCACCCAAGCTCTCTTGGGAAATGTGCCACCTTGCTGCTCACTTTCCTCTCCAAACTCTCCTCAGAAATCTCTCTCTTCTTCACTCATATCTTGCACACTACCCAATGCATTCTTTTATAATTTATGAAGATGACCTTTTACCTCCCAAGTGTCTTTTCACCTTCCCCAACCCTAAATCCAAAGGCCATGATCTAATCTTGCCTTTACAAGATCGAAGGCCATGATTTATTCCCTCCAAAATAAATCACTTAAAATATTAAAGTACATTTCACTTTATTACATAAGTGCACTTTATGAAATAAAGTCACTTTAATATTAGAAGGTACACTTCATTAAAAAGTCACTTTAATAAAAGAACTACTTTATTACAACTTTATAAAAACTCATTACAAAGTTAAGTGCCTAGTAATGTCAACATAAGGTTACATCCGCATACAAGACAAAACATGCGGAGTACCTCCTGAGCTAAAAAGCTAACACTTTATTCCTGTCGCTGTCACACATACAAATAATGCAAAGGGACCTCCCCATGATGCCTACATTGATAGAACACTAATTGTGCATTTGCCACTATTTTAAAGATATAAATTAAACCACCACTTGAACTAGGACACAACTCCTATCTTGAAGTGCGGACTAAAACAACAAAGAATTTTGCTAAATTAGAATCCCCTCTACATGGATACTTACTTGAAGATGCTAGAGAACCTCCACACGTTAAGCGCACTTCTCCTTCGGTATTATATGGATAAGATGAAGTCTAATAATATGCTACATAAGCTCTCTTCCTAGTATGCACCTTTTCCTACCTTGAAAACACTCGTACTCTTCAATATCAGGCAATGCACTCCCTAATTTCTCACTATTATTTCTTCCAACTCCTCCAAAGGCACTATTTTTTCTTCTTGTTACACTTTCCAAACTTTCAATATTTAGTCACAAGCATCCCAAGGCAAGAAAATTTCATGTGTTCAACTGTTTCTAGCATCTAGCCTTGAGAGGACATTAAATACAATACTCGAATGCCTACAATTAACAGTTATTAAGTGTTTGCATGCTCCTATTATGATAATGTATGGTTGTTAGTGTTGTGGCACTTAATATGTCTTCACCGTAGTGAAACAAAGGCAGCCATTTCCATGAATACACCCTGCTGGGAAGTGAACAAAAAGTAATGGTAACTCTTCTACTACCATGAGAACAACACCCTCTACAGCCTGTAACTACAACCAAACACACAAGTGCATTCAATGATGCCAAACGAATCAACCGAATCCTATCAAGGTGACTAAAAAATCATCATGGTCTATTTCAGACACGAAACCATCGAAATACATTGATCAGAACAGTCCACAATCTACTACACCCTGGCAAGTAACCAAAAGTCTTCATGGTTACAGTGATAGTGAACATTGACACAACTCTTGCATTTTCAACCAATATAGAATTGCACCTCATTTAAGCATTTAGATGACATAAACTTAACACTGGTCTCCAGGGATAAAATAACATGAGCAATAGTGCCACATACTTATTCAGATTGATGTAGTGTTCTTGTGGAAGGCTTATGACCTGCAAATGGGAATACCCCAAACATTAAGACTTAACTATACCTCATTCGGCCCATCATCCTTTTATTCTCAACTCGGATGCACTTTGACTCTGATGATGGGATCTGATCAAAGTTTGCAATTCCACATCGATCCAGATCTCAACCATAGCTTCTTCGGTTAATTTTTCAAACCTTCATTAGCACACAACTCAGCCCACTGTCACCATACAACTCAAGAGAGATAGCTCTGAACAGTGCAATTTGAGGACTTCTACCATGGATAAATACCTATTATATTCTTTGCTTGTCTTCATGCAAGTGTTATATATTCTCTCACTTTGCAGAGAAAAAGTTGCCTCCGGATATGTACGAAGCCTTGATCACTCTATACTTGTGTTAATGGATCCATTGACCTCGGCAAATAATTTTGTTGTTCTGCAGGACCAAAGCCGACGCGAAATTCTGGACGGCTTAAGGACGTGTCTGCAATCTTAGTTCTGAAGCAATCTTGATCTAAGTTCTGAAGCAATTTCAATTTTACAAATTGCAAAATACAAGGACCGAGGCTAGCACAAAATTCCCACGACATTTCCCATGAAATTCCGGACCAGAGTCAGCACGTAATTTCGTTGTTCTGTGGGACCAGAGCCAGCATGAAATTCCGGACGTGGGTGCCAAGCAATTATCTTGTTTCTAGCAAGGGATCCGACGGGGTTTCGAGTACAAGTCGTGTGTTCTCTGTGGGTGCCGATTTTCTTACGCAACCAGACCAGAGCCAACACGAAATTCCAGACCTGGGTTTCTCTTCCGCAGAATTTCCAGAAGAGGGTTCTCTTCTGCGGAATTTTCTGGACGTGGGTTCTCTTTTGCGCGCATGGGGCAGGGGGTTTTTATGGTAGCCCGAGCAGGGGTTTTGCAGAGTTCCACAAATCCACAGGGGTAGCTAGAGTAAACAGGTCTGCGAGAAAGGATCAGGTAGGTAGAGCCCGCGAGCACGAAACAGGCAGGCAGGGTCTGCAAGCAGCAGGCAAGGTTGGAATTACAGGGTTTTCCAATGGAAGATCCCACACTAAACCAGACATTACTTGATGATAACAGCATTATGGGACATATCTACAACCCCACCGATACCGCTATGGAGTGTGACTTCTTGTATTGGACATCCCAGGTCAAATTTCTACTGTGGAAGATGGAATCTCTGGAAGGCGAAAACAAACAGCTCCATGCAGAGGTGACAGATCTCAAACAACTGGTTTCCAAAATGAAAAACCAAGAAAACATACACCTGCAAATTCTGGCGGATTCCCCCAACCTCCAATCTAACATCAAAAATTTGCAAGAAGAGTTGAAATCACAACAGGCCCTTTTTAAACAGGAGACGGAAACACAGCAGCAAACCCTTAATTCTTGGGTTGAAGTGGTTCGGAAAAGAGGATGACCCCCTCAGCTTAACAAGGTGCAGAGGGTGATACAAGCAAAATTGAACGAGGAACATCTTTGTCAAACCCGAGAACTTAACCTTTGAGTACATGGGCTCCCCCTCTTGAGGCCTCGTCGAGTCCCCTATAGATAGGCACCCCCTTCATTCACAACACCTTCGATCTGAAGGACATCAATCTTGAACGTGCATGGATGGGGCCCAAGTCCACACTCTTCCTCCGTTTTCGAACTCTTGAAGAGTATCTTAGAGCCCTCTGGGCTAAGAGAAAACTAACTTTTCTCCCACCCACACGGAGAATCTTGCTTGATGATGACCTCACCAAATCCCAGCAAGGGAAACTCAAGCTATCTAAGGTGTGGGTCACAGCGACATGGAACGAAGGGAGATGGGCAGTTATCCAAGACTTCAAAGCCATCATCCGTGATTCAACTCCTCCAAGATACTCCCGCCCTTGGACCAAATGACTCTCTCATTCCGCTGGGGGACAATTTAGGGGGAGCAAGCCCAGCATCTCCATTGACTGCTAGAACTGTAATGGCACGTTTTGGTCTTCACCGAGCACACTTTGTGATGTGGTCGGGTCCCACAACCTCCTTTTCCTCAGAAAGACACATGTGAGCCCCATGCAAACACCACCCCCACTCCATGGGTACCACTAGGCATGGTCTTGCCAATAGGAGACAAAATCTGACGGCATCAGAGGGTCCGAGGGGGTAGCATGTCTTATGTGGGATTCCCTCCAAAGCAGTGTTACTATGTTATCATCAGATGAGCATGCCAAATTTTTGTGGGTCTAGTTCTGTCAAAACAACCCCCTCCTCCGAGATATCTACATTACAGTTTGCTACTTCCCCCCAACCTCGTCGCACTTTGCACTTCATAGGGAGTCTGAGGGGCACCCTTTCATTGATCTCTACGCAAACATCTCCCACTATTCCACTCTTGGTGAGGCCATTCTTCTAAGTGATTTTAACGCTTGTACCAAAAACCTCCAAGTATCTCTTCATGGCAAAGTCGAGGGCATGCGTTGACTCCAGAAGTTAGAACCAAAGTTTGTGGGCCTCCATAGGATTCTGCATGACAGGTATGGGCCCCTCACAGGTTACGGGAGACACCTTTTGTAGCTAGGGGAATCACATGACCTATTGATCATGAATGGGCTCCCTTGTTTTCCAGGTTCAGGTGCTTTTACTTGCTTCCCCCATAGTGGGGGGGCCAATGTGGTTGACCATGTCCTTGCCAACCAAGATCTTCTCCTACATGTCTAGCTCTTCTCTGTATCTTGCCTCCCTCTGGTAGATCACGCCCTCCTCACCTTCTCCATCTTTACATCCCCCCCCAATACCCCCCACCATCCCCCCAACCCACGTCGACACCACCTTTCTTTTTTATAAAGATTATGTCGACTCCTACACCACTCGCCTTAAGGAGTTGCTCCCCGTTGTTTCCCACTTCAGATCACTAGACACAACCACGACCAAATACGAGATACTTTCCACGGTCCTCGTAGAGGCAACCCTTGATTCCTACCGCCACTCTACTCATCAGCACACCCATAAGCCTAATACCCCTGGTTACTGCCCCATGAGTCGTTGGTTCAACGATGAATGCAAATCCCTCCACAAGCAAGTCCATCTTACCCTCACACCAGACCCATCTTCCTCCCCTCTCCTCAGCAAAACATACTATCAACTCCTTCGCCGCAAAAAGAAAACATTTCTCTCCTAGAGGAGAAAGGAACTTTGTGAGGCCCTCCACCACTTCCCAAAAGCCTTCTAGCATGCCCTTTTCCCTAAACACCACGTCGCCCTGCTTAACCTTAACCCCCAGACCAAGTTCTCCCACACTACCTCCCTTTATGACATTCCTGGACAACCTCCCACCCACATCTCCTCCCCCCCTCCTTATGCCACCTTTTCTTTGAGCAGGACATTAGGAGAGCAGTCAAAGCTAGGAGTACGAAGAGAGCAGCAAATGAGGAAAGGCTTCAGGCCGAATTCCTTATACATGGTGTCCAGTGTCTTGAGTCCTATATTGCTAACACAGTCTTACACCAGTGGCTCTCTGATCAGCGAGAGAGTAGACATCTCAAGGCTAGAGGGAAAGCAAGTTTCTTCCTAGAGTACCAAGCGATTGATCACATCTTCACACTCCGAGCCATTATTGAAAATTCCCTAAGAACTTTGAAAATTCGAATGGCCAAGGGCCTAATGGGTGGTCAAAGACCAGATTTCTCAGAGAAACTTTGAAACGATGGGGTTGGCCAAAAGTCGAATCAGACACAAAGCTCTGATAAAGAACTGGCCAAAGGCAGGGATCAGGAAAACAAAGCTCTAATACAAAATGAGACGAACAAAGTTCGCTCACACGAGAATTATCCAAAATACTTGGAATATAACATAATAATCCATGTAGGAATATTGTATAAAATATGAATAGATAAGATATGATATAAGATGATTACGAATGAGAATGAGGGCTCATTAATATACCCACGCAGGGATGCCCTTAACCAATAGTCATGTCCTTTGAGACATGACCTTTCATTATTAATAATTATTATTATTTATTAATTAATTATTATGTTATGAATATCTATTTATGTATATTTATATTCATAACACGTACTTAATACCTGCAGATTAAGTGATTGTTTCTTTTATTTTTAGGCTATAAACCCTGAGTAACATTCCCAACTATCTTGCCTTAAGCCCAGCAAGATCTGAAAATGCTTGAGTAAGGTTCCTCATACCTTTTCCTCAACACAATTCATATCAATGTGTGCCACTAACCCTAGTATCAAACTTAGTTCTCCTAGAGAAGTGAATCAATGGACTCGTTAGAATTTCATTCATTCTGTGAGTTGACCACTCTGGCTACAGACCTCCCGATTTACTTAGTATCTCACTTTTAGTATTTGAATTCAATGGAATCACCATCAATTCCTCAACCAAAAATGGGTTGAGTTCAAGTTTGAAGATTGTGGCCAACACAAGCCATTTATAGAGAAACGATGTAATATACTAATATGCATTCTTTGTTCTATGAGATTATTCGCTTAAACTATATAAACAACACAATTCTCTTAAGAACATGTATGATCACCTTCCTATTGAGATTGAACCTGAAGGTGCAGTAATATTTCAGATTACCACATGATTACCATTAGCCATATCATATATCATCCCGAGGACACTAAACAGTTTAACTTATATTAGGTGTGCAGTTCTCATAGATAATGTTGTAGTCTCAATCTGACCTCTTAGATATTTGACTAAACCCAAGAGATACATATCGCATAATCTTCCAGCATGAGGATACACACCTCATACATTCGGGTGGAATAAAATTGGAACCATATTCTGGAATTATTAATGGTAATGTTAAAAATTTAAGTAAAAAGAAAGATAAAGGACAACAGCAACTTTTACTTTAAGAATTCAAAATCACCATTATGGCTTCCAACAGAACATAAAGTCAGAAAAATCATCCAAAAAAAGGAATTTCCAGGCTTATATTGGCCTTTCTTTCACAACCTTGGTGATTTTTGGCAACATTTTCGAAGAATTGCGATTTTTTTGTAGTGATTCATATTTTTGGAGCTAGAATTGCAATTTTTCATGATGTTGCCGATATTTTGATGATTTTTTCATCTATGGATGCCACATCTAAAAATGCAGTGCTCCTCTGACTTGGTTTCCTATAAGTGGCATAGTTGGCAAGTCCTCTCACGGTGTGAGATGTGGTGATTCGTCTTGAGTCCAAGCTTAAGGGTGCCCCTCTGAATTGTCCATGGGGGGTCCTAAGGGTGTGCATCAATGTTTGTGCATATACTTGGGTTTTGTTACTTGGGTCTGACAATAAGACCGTCCCTTGGCTAGATGGAGTGCTCAAATTATAATCCAATCTTAAAGGCCCACCAAGATGGCAGTCCAAGTGACCTAGATGCCCTGCCTATATATATCCTCTCTAATCACTTGGCTCGGGTTGTGTTTAGAGGGTAAGAGGTGATCTTGAGTGTCCAAAGATTACCTAAAGGGGGAAGTTCATTAGTAGAAATGGGCATAGAGTGAATCAACCAAGTAGCCTCTAAAAACAAGCAACAATTCCATCCAAGGGGTCCTATGCAGGCAATATCCTCTAAAGAGTGGAGAGTTAGGAAAGGGTGCCTATCTTTACCAAGCACAAAGTCTCCCCAGCTTCAGATTGTGTGAAGAATGTGAAAAATGGTATCCTTCAATCGAGTACCATTGACCAAGCTCCATTACCATGAACTTTACCCAATGCATTGAGGTAAGTTGTAACCATGGCAACACCCCAAGGTATGGGTTGAACTTATGACACTAGGAGGTCATGACCCACGTGTTCACCTAAGGACCTAAGACCACCTCAATGATCTCCTTAAGGCCTACCAAATTTTTCACCCACCGACACAGGACTAGCAGTGGGAAATGAGTTTCACACCCTAGGTCAAGGTTCCAATCTCACAAGCTTTGCCTTGGACCTTAAGGTAGTTGTGGGGGGACCTAGAGGTAGGATCTCAACTTATGACACAAAAAGGTGATGACTTGAATGTACAATGTACATATTATGGACCTGAGACCACCCTTACATTGTCCTTTAGGCAAATACCATTGACTAAGTTCCAATCCCATGAGCCCTTACTTGAGACCTCTAGATAGCCATGGCGACATTTGGTGGAAGGTGTTCAACTTATGGAATCAAGAGGTCATGACTCGCATATGCATTTTACATACCCACACCCATGCCCATGTCCTCCTATAGGCCTATAAAGATGTTTTCCTAACGAGCATGGACTAGTAGTGGGGAGCAAGGAGTTTCACACCCTTGGTCGAGATTCCATTCCCACTAGCTTTGGCTGGTACCTTAAGGTAGTTGTGGTAACCCCTAGAGGTAGGGGTTCACCTTATAGCAGCAAAAGGTGACGATCCACGTGTAGTAGATACTATAGAGTATAGACTCTACCATTGACAAGGTTTGATTGCCACGAGACTTTACCCTACACCATAAGGTGTAGTCATGGGGGCACCTAGAAGTAGGGGAAACTTATGGCAAAGGTAATGCCTGCAAGAAAATGTTACAGACACAAGCCAACCCCCATGTTCTCCTTAAGGCCTGCAAAGTTTAAGGAATGGCAACAAGTTGAAGAGCTTGTTGTCAAGACCATAGATAAAATAAACATAATCAGTAATTTATTGATGAGGATCCAAAAAGATTAATTGACAATAATCGAGAAATAATCTTTTTTATTGTATTGAGATTAATTTCATTAATCAGAGATTGTTTCATCTATGGTCAACATGACCTAGCACTCAAAAGTGTACATTTGTTGTCTCCAACACATTATGTATTAACACAATGGATATCCTCTGCAGCACCTCAGGTACAATGTAAAAATCTATGTTCAGAGGAAATATTGTCAAGGTTCCTGCACTTGTGGCCAAGGGACTCTATGTGGTTGATATGTTTAACTACTCATTATTCAAAAAACATGGATTTAATATCATATGGGAGTTAATGCAGTATACCAATCTCAACAAACTAACATGTACAAACATACTAGAAGCATTGTTGAAAAAGCAAGAATGGGAGAAACTGAGTGCATGTACCACAAATGTTGGAAATTTTAAGATTTTGATGGTTTGTCAAAATAGGGTTTTCAAAAATCTATAGAAATATAAAATACAAATAAATTAAAACAAATTACAGATCAGAATAGTTGTAAAAGGATAGCAGAATCCTTAAGCAGGTGCAGCTTGGGTTCATGTGATGACCAGTTTTAGAAAAATTCAGTATCTCTGCTAAGCTAATTTAAGGTAGGAAGGCGGTAGCATTGGAAATCAATATATTAGAGAACTGAATATCTGCCAAATTTTCTGAAATCGGATTTTTTTAAAGGCAACCAGGAAATATAGGCATTGCATACAACATTAAATTCTAAATTTACTTGAATATGCTACAAATAAACCCAAATTTACTAATAATTTATGTTAAATTTTCTAGAACATCATGAAATCAAGTCAGTGTATTGAAAAAGATTACTCATAAGCCATATTATCTGTGATAATCACGTTATGTGGTTCTTTGTATTATGAGTATTTTCACAAAGCATATAAATGCAGAATCCCGATGTGTGGAAACAGACCAATAACTCTAGAAAATGCAATGCTGTCAGTTATGGGTAAGAAGTACAGGAACTGAAAAATACATGCAAATTCTGCCTGAAGAAGATATTCAACCTCTCATATTAAGAAAATGGCTTAGAAATCATACCAATATGAACACGTGCATACCCTCGGAAAAACCAGACACCCAGAAGGTTCACAAAAAGGTTTGCAACAGCAGATATAATCAAATAATGCCTGAAAAATTGAAAACTGAATTAGTTGATAGTAATGGCATTTTCTGATAAAATGCTGCCTTCTGAAAGAAAACCTAGCAGGAAAAAGCTAAAACATAAGTATGATTTAGTTAAAAATATAAAATGTATGTCACTTATGTATGCAAGATGTGTGACTGTACTTCCATATGGACTTAGCATGAATATAGTGGCTCCCTTGTAATGTACCTAGGGAGGATAATATGGGGTACCTAGGGAGGTACCCAAGGGGATAGTGAGTGTAATGTAGCCATAATATAGGAATATGCCCACTATGTAATAAAAAAGAAACAATATAATAATAAGGGGTAGTTGACATAGACCCTTAGGAATAGTCATGAGAAAGTCTAAATACACGAGTATCATTGTATTGGAAGTGTGTTGAATTGTATTATCTTGTAGCGAGCATGGCTTGTGAGTAATTCCTTCCATAAGGAGTATTTGATGGTGTTACCGTACCTTAAGGGTTCTTCTCTATATATACGTGTGTTGTTCATGGTGAATGCTTTGGCATCTTTGATGTTCAAGGGTTTATTTCTGAAGTGAAGGGCTATATTCTCTCTTGTATCTTCCAAGGTTACTGTACACTCAATTTAAAAAGGCACATGAAAAAATATTTGAAGGCATCAATATACCAAAAGTTCGAACTAAACACTTCCAATAAAAATAATCACAGCCGGCTTGTGAACATATTTGCATGCATTCCAGCATTCATATGTTACAATTAGATAACACACTGTAATTCCTCGAATTAGGTAACATCCTAAGAGCTTTACAAATGAACACCGAGAGAAACTTTTCTCATGCATGTTACTATAATTGAAATGCACCTTCAGTCTACAGAATACTATCTACATCTCCATCAACTTACAGAATATATCCCCAATAACAGATTCCTAGTACTCTATTAATAAACGTAACATGAGGATTGCTGACCATTCTGTTACTGTCCAGAAGTGCAGCATCAAGGCAATGGGCTCAGTCAATAATTATAACCATTTTTCCAGTTACTGGTAATGGCAAGCAACAAACAATGAGGTCCTCCTTTTCTTCTCGTCCTATGCTAATCCAATGTAGCTTTTTCATGTTCTTCAATAATCTTCTTCTCAAGTTCCTCATTAATGGTTTCTAGATAGAAAGGAGTATAGAGGGATATTTTGGGGAGGAAGAGTCTTGTTTCAACTCCAAAAGCATTACAATTGACCCAAATATATCTGGCACGACAAGGAGCTCACTTTCACAAGCAAGATAGCCATCAAAGAGCATATCATTAATTACAAACAGCTTCCTTCAGATAAGTTGCTACAACAGAGGGATACTCATGTATATCACCCAGGATTTGCACCTGGTCCAAACTGCTCAATTCTGCCTACAAGGGAATTGAACCTTGGTGTGTAGCATGGCATAACCCCCTATCCACGTCACCTCACCTCCCTCCTCTAGTCATCTTTTCTCCTTCAGCAACATTGGTGGAAAAGTCAGCGTAATGAACACTAGCAGGGCAGCTGATGAGGAAGGCTTCCAAGCCAATTTCCTCAAGCATGGTATTCTCTCTCTCAAACCCCAAATAGCTGATTTGTTTAATCATGTTGTATGCTCTAGTTTCCTCCAAGCTTGGTCCCAACATATCATCCACCTGATTTTCAAATTCAAAGCTCAAACAAATATGAATAATCATAGAACCATCATGATTGATCGAACCTTCCATGACCATTATGCTTCATTTGTGGCTTTCAAACGAGCTTCAGAGGAGGTACCTCAAGGCTAGAGTACAAGCAAGTTTTCACTCAGAGTACTAGACCACTAACCATTTTTTCACACCGAAGGCCATTATTGAGGAGGCTTACCACAGCTCATCAAAAGCCTTTTGTTGCTTTGTGAACTTTCAAGAAGCATTTGACACTGACCCAAGAGAGGCGTTGTTTCAAAGGCTCCGTGACATTGGCATTTCAGAGACCCTCTTAGTTGCTATCATGAGACTCTATGAGATAGCTCTTGGTCGTCTTCGTACAATCCATAGCCTTTATGATTTCCTCCAAAGCACCATTGGGGTTAAGCAAGGGTGCCCCCTCTCTCCGACTCTCTTTGGGATTTACATAGATGGGTTGGTGTCTTTCATTGAGGGCGTATTCAGGACAACAATGGTTGTCTTCTACACTGCATGTTGATAAATCTGCTTCCTTTTCCCCAATGATTTGATCCTACTAGGATCAACACCTATGGGAAGACATAAACATATTGATGATTAATCTAGCTTCTCTGATCTTTGACAATTGACAATTAAACTAAGTAAAACTAAGGCTATGATCTTCAATGAGTCGAACTGTCGTCTAACCAATTACCATTTATACCTCCAGGGGGTAGAGATTGAGATCACTACATATTACACATACTTGGCAGTTCAGTTCGTGAAGACACATTTCATCTTGCAAAATTGCCTCCAACTTCCACTATGTTAGGGTTTTAAAATGAGTCCATGGTAACTGAGTGGAACGGTGGTGTTCAAAAACACCTTTAAACAAAGAAACACATATTCGTAACAAAATACCAAAAAGGACAATGCATTATGTAAGCAATCTATGTATTGTGCATATCAAATGAGGCTAGAGCCTCACCAATAAATAGGTTTAGGGTTTACCCCTAAAACCCCAAAGGGCGGGACCACAATAACCACTAAAGTGATTAACCATAAATGAAGAGGTCATAAAGGTCCAACAAACCCCTCAAGTTGGGTTTACGTTAAATATTCTCACCTCCACCCATAAACACAACCTGGAGATCTACAAAGGTAGCGTTAGGTTGATACCACACTTTAATGATAGCAACCTACAGGGAGCATCATTACTGTTAACCATATAATCCAAGTGTTATATCAATGAAGCATTATCATCCAATAACCACAGAGTAAATAAGCAATGAACAAATGAACAATCATACACATACACAGTACACCAGTGTTTTACGTGGAAACCCAAATCAGGAGAAAACCACGGAATGTTTTTTCTTATATGTCTTGAAGAATTACATTCATTGGAAGCACCAACTTCTTTTGTTTTCCAGCTGCAACTGGAAGGAGGCTCCAACCCCCTAGTTTCTCAGGCTACAACCTGAGGGAAGCTCCAACTCCCTAATTCTCTGGCTACAACCAGAAGGAGGCTACAATCCCCTATGTTCTCCGGCTACCACCGGAAGGTGGCTACAACCACCTGTCCTTGCCCCGTCCTGCCACCCTGAAGTAGAAGTAGAATGATGAAACCACTGTCACACTATCACTGTGAGATATACCGCTATAAACCTGTACCAATAAATCTGAACCATCAACCATGCATCAACCTGTACCTCAACCTGTAATCAACATGTACCATAAACAAGTGCATCAACCATGAACCAAACTGTAATCAACCTGTACCATAAACAAGTGCATCCAACCATGTACCAAGTATGTACCAATCATGTGTCAACTACTCATCAACTATGACTCATCAATATGTACCAACATCATCAACTATACACCTCATGTATGTGCCAACT
>ML778997.1:1035381-1094984 GCA_009831015.1 Picea engelmannii
ATCATTGGTTCTTTCCTTGAGATGATCCATCAATATCTTTTCTCTCTTTTCTGCATCTTCCTTTTGTGCTGCTATGTTGGATTCTAAACATTTCTTTTGATATTCTAGAGTTTCTTCAATTCTTCTGGCCTCTTCTAGTTGAGCTCTTAAATTCTTGATGACCTGCTAATCCTTTTCATAACCTTGAACACTTTGCTTTTGTTTTATCAATTCTTTCTTGGATGACTTGTTTTCTTCTCTTTCTTTCCTTAGATATTTAATTGCACTGATCAATTTTTCTTTGTAATCAACTTCTGCTTCATCATACTCTTCCTCTTTTGAATCTGTCTGACATGATAAGCATATTTATTCTTGTTCTGTATCTGCATCTTCTTTGGCATTTTCTGAATCTGTGATGGGTGAAGAATATATGTCATGTAACTTATCCCAAAGTTCTTTGGTTGATGAACATTTACCAACCTTTTCTTTTACCGGTTTAGGTAATCCTTCCCAAATGAAATCCATTGTTATTTTGTTATTCTTCTTCAATTCCTTCTTGGTTGCAGTCTTTCCCCTTTTTGAACTATCATATCCTGTAACAACTGATAGCCAAATATAATGTCATTGTGCCTGTAAAAATACTTCCGTCCTTCTGCTCCACATCTCATACTTAAAACCATTCTGACCATTACACATTGGTACTCCATTCTCAGAATAATCCATGATCTCCTTCCAGTGGTTACACTGTTTCCTGAAGGAACCTTGCTCTGATACCAATTGTTGGATTACTGAGAGGGGGGGTGAATCAGTAATAGAGCAATTTAATCCCTTTTTAACCATATAATCCAAGTGTTATATCAATGAAACATTATCCAATAACTACAGAGTAAATAAGCAATGAACAAATGAACAATCATACACATACACAGTACACCAGTGTTTTACGTGGAAACCCAAATCGGGAGAAAACCACAGAATGTTTTTTCTTATATGTCTTGAAGAATTACATTCATTGGAAGCACCAACTTCTTTTGTTTTCCAGCGACAACTGGAAGGAGGCTCCAACCCCCTAGTTTCTCAGGCTACAACCTGAGGGAAGCTCCAACTCCCCAATTCTCTGGCTACAACCCCCTATGTTCTCCGGCTACCACCGGAAGGTGGCTACAACCACTTGTCCTTGCCCCGTCTTGCCACCCTGAAGTAGAAGTAGAATGATGGACTTCTCATGTATCTGGTAAGGACTTCGCATTTCAGATGTGACAGTCCTTGTATGGTCTTTACCAGAGCCCTAACCAAAACCTGAAGATGGTGCTCCAGGAGAAGTTAAGGGGCACCAAGATGACAAAGAATGATTCAGTTGCCTCATTCCTCACGAGATTTTCTCATATTTGTGATGAGTTGGCAGTTGTAGGTGAGATAGTGGATCCATCTCAGTTGGTGAGGAAAGCCTTAAATGGCTTCTCCAAACCTTGGGAGAGCTTTGTACGAGGCATCGTGGCTAGAGAGCATATGCCCAGTTGGGAGAGGCTCTAGGGTGACTTTGTACAGGAGGAGCTTAGAGTTGGATCAGAATCTACTAGTCAATAGCGTGGTGGGGATGATGAGGGTGATCTTGCTCTTTTGGAAAAGGGCAAGAAGAAGGCCAAAAAGTGTCCCAAGGGTGGGGCCAAGCAGCAGTAGAGAGGAGGTGAGCAACAGATGGATATGAGCAAAGTTAAATGCTTTGCTTGTAACAAGATTGGGCACTATGTTGGACAGTGTCCCAAGAGGAAGAAGAAGAAGCAGGGTGGTACACCAGTGACAGCAGAGGAGGATGAGTTTGTCTCTCAGTTTGAGAAGGAGTGTTCCTTGATAGTTTGTTGCTCGACAGTTGAGACACCATCCCGCATTTGGTACATAGACAATGGAGCATCCAGTCATATGTCATGTGTCAGAGAGCACTTCACTGATCTCAGAGATCCTAAGACCAAGTTGGAGATAGTGCTTGGATACGACGTCGTAGTCAGAATGGTTGGACGTGGCACAGTTTCCTTTCATAGGGAGTTGAGGCCACCCTTGGTGTTCAACGATGTATTGTATGTTCCTAGGTTGAAGAGGAATCTGATTTCAGTTTCCTCCATTCAGGATAGGGGATTTGAGGTGTCCTTCAGAGGGACAGAGGTCCTCATTCACCCCAAGGGGTCCAGTATCACTTTTGGCAAAGTGATTGGGACACGTGAGGGGAATTTGTACAGATTACTTTTTCAGCCATTGCATGCATTTGCTAGTAGCAGCAACAGTAGTCAGTTGTGTGAGCTATGGCATCGGAGGATGGCTCATTTGCATCATGGAGCTATGAGGTCATTGAGAGAGATTGTGACAGGTTTGCCACATTTCAGCATTGAGCATCGGGAGGTGTGCAGAGGGTATACTCTTGGGAACTACACCAAGACTTTCTTTCCCAGCAGTGACAGTAGATCAGTTGGGGTACTTGATTTGATACACACTGATGTGTGTTGGCCCATGTCACGAGTTTTCTTGGGTGGTTGTGAGTACTATGTGACTTTCATTGATGACCACTCCAAGAAGAGCAGGATCGATTTCCTGAAGATCAAGAGTGAGGTCTTCAAGAGGTTCCAACAATATAAGGCTCTTGTGGAGAACCAGACAGGAAGAAAGATCAAGGTCTTGCAGTCAGACAATGGAGGTGAGTATACCTCCATAGAGTTTGCAGACTTTAGCACCCAACAAGGTATCAGGAGGTAATTGACAATTCCTTACAACCCGCAGTAGAATGGGGTTGCAGAGAGGAAGTCCGAAGAACAGGGCCATAGTTGGTGCAACAAGATCAATGTTGCATGATCAGGCACTGCTATTTTACTTATGGGCAGTGGCTTGTAGTACTGTAGTGTATCTGCAGAACAGGAGTCCCCATAGAGCTTTGGGGAGGAAGACTCGTGAGGAGGCTCACTAGTAGGCCTAATGTTGAGCACCTACGCATATTTGGGTGTTTGACGTTCTCTCATGTCCCTTCTAAGAAGAGGACAAAGTTGGATCCCACTGCAAAGAAGGAGATCCTAGTTGGATATTCAGAGGTCTCTAAGGTCTATCAGATCTACATTCCAGCACTGAGGAGAGTGATTGTGAGGAGAGATGTTAGATTCGAGGAGGATAGAGCATTCAGGAGATCTTTAGAGTTCAGAAACAAACTTGAGGAGGTCCCACAAATACAGAGTGATGCATATCAAAGGACACAACCTCAGGTGTCGAGTACATTGAGTTCCAGGGTGACTGGTCCACCCAATACAGTGATAGGTTCACAGATGCCTTGTATACAGACAAGAGGTGCACGTGCTTTAGGGTCTTAGACTACTTTGCAGAGATCTATGGATGAGACTCAGGGGCATGAGAAGACTGCTCCACAGGAGGTTACTTCAGGCAAGAAGAAACCGAAATGGTTTTAGGAGACCCTAAAGGAAGCTAAGGAGTATGTTGGGGAGCCCCATAGGTTGATGAGAGAGAGTAGAGCAGCCGAGAGGTTTGGTTCATACCTAGCTATGGTGACGAGCATCACAGATTCTGAGCCCACTACTTTTGCGAAGGCAACAGACCAGTAGGTCTGGAGAGAGGCCATGCAGGAGGAGTATGACTCCATTATGCATAATGATGTGTGGGAGGTGGTGCCTAGACCTGAGGGGAAGTCAACGGTGATTTCCAGGTGGTTGTATAAGATCAAGTATGTTGCAAATGACAACATAGAGAAACACAAGACTCGTTTTGTGGCAAGAGGATTCTCTCAGATTGAGGGAATTGATTATGATGAGACGTTCACACCAGTTGCGAGATATACTTCTATCCGGAGTATTATGGCCATTGCAGCAGAGATGGGTTGGAAGATCCATCAGATGGATGTGAATACTACATTTTTGAATGGCTTCATAGCGGAGAAGGTATACATTGAGGAGCCACAGGGGTCCAAGGTGTTGGGGAGAGAGTCCCACGTGTGCCTCTTGAAAAAGGCACTGTATGGATTGAAGCAAGCTCCTCGAGCTTGGTATTCGTGGATTGACTCCTACTTGCTTCAGATGGGTTTTGAAAAGAGTGAGGCAGATTTGAACCTCTACTACATCATTCGGGGAGAGGATACACTCATTCTCATACTATATGTTGATGATTTGTTCATCACTGGAGGGGACCACCTCATAGTTGATTGCAAGTGGGGCCTTGCATCAGAGTTTGAGATGAAGGACATTGGACTAATGCACTATTTCTTGGGTATGGAGGTTTGACAAGAGGATGGGCACGTTTTTCTAGGATAAGGGAAGTATGCAACAGATATTTTGAGCAGATTTCAAATGGAGGACTGCAAACCCATGTTGACACCTATGGTCACCATTGGAAGAAGCTTAGTGCTTTGGATTCCATGTTGGTGGTGTAGAAATTTCAGACCCCAACCCGGTTTCAAGTCTCATTGAAACAACATAGTTTAATGCCCAACCCACATTGCATTTACAGCTGCAAATTAGTTAGCAGAAAATTAAATGCTCATGAATAGAAACACATGAAATCCGCTACAGCAATTAAAATCAGAAATACACACACCTATAAATTTGCACACATATTTTTGGTCAAACTTAGACCCTGAAAAATCCCACAAGGGCAAAACCAATGAGAGAGTGGCTTTTATTATTATTTGAGCTCGGAGAGAATGTCATTTACAGCAGTCATTTTTCTTCAAAAATAAATATCAGACTTATCTTGAAACCCGTGCCAAGTTTACTCCTCAAAATCTGAGCTAGAGACTACTCGAAATTTGTGCCAAAATTTCCTGTACGAAATGTATTGGTCTACTCCATGATTTGTGTGCCTTTGGTTTTACGGTTTCCCTCGAAAATCGTGCCTGAACAATTATCTCTTGTTCTGTCCCTGAAAGTACAGTACGACAGCCTTGGAAAGCATGCCAACTCTCCAAAAGTAAATGTTGCTACCTCTCCTCGATTTATGTGCCAGAAATACAGCAGTACGGCATCCCAGAATCCGTACAGTACGACCCAAAACTGTGTTGTACCTTACTCGATTTCTGTGTTGTAGTTTTACCTTGGAATTCATGCCACCTTCAGCTAAATGTCCTCTCTGCTTCAGCTCGACTTCTCTCTCTCTCTCTTGCTCTCTTCAAATCTCATGAAGAATACAAAGAATGGGGGCGCCTCTTTCCCTAATTCAACCTCATGAGGGAAGGTGAAGGGTCATCTAATCCAATGGTGGAGATTAGACTAGATGGATGGTTGAGATCAAATGACCTTTTAGTCACCCACTTCATTTTCATTTCATAAAGTCACTTTTAATTTCACACCACATGAAATTAATGCAATAGGGACCACATTGGACACTTTCTCACCCTTAGGTGCCTAGGTGATGAGAAACACTTGTCCTTGGTACTTTTTCATTTAATTCAACAAGTGGATGCCACGAGATACCGTCAATTGATTGGTTCCTTGATGTATCCGGTCAACACTAGACCAGATATTTCTTTTGCCGTGAACAATCTCAGCCAGTACATGGTGGAGCCTGGGAGTGTGCACTGGATTGGGGCAAAACATGTGTTGAGATACATTGTAGGATCAGTGGATTATGGATTGGACTATGTCATAGGTGATGGAGTCAGGTTGATTGGCTACACACACTCAGACTAGCAGGATGTGCAGATGACAAGAAGAGCACTTCAGGGTGTTGTTTTGGGTTGGGATCAGCAGTTGTTTCCTACTTCAGCCGGAAATAGAAGTCAGTGGCACTAAGTTATGCTGAGGCAGAGTACATGGCAGCTAGTCAAGCCAGTTGTGAGGCCATCTGTATTCACAAGTTGTTGTTTGGCCTATTTGGGCATGAGTTGAGGCCTACAGTTATTCACTGCAATAATCAGAGTTGTATGAAACTCTCTGAGAATCCAATGTTTCATGACAGGTCGAAACACATAGAGATCAGATACCACTTCATTCGAGATTGGGTTCATACAGGGGCAGTTCAGCTTCAGTACATTCCGACTGATGAGGTGGTTGCAGACATTCTCACTAAGTCCTTGCCAAGGGGCAAGCATGTCTACTTCAGGGACAAGATGGGAGTGGTGAGTAACACTTTCCTCGTTAAGAGGGACTATTGAGATTTGGGTGCCTTGAAAAGTGGTCCCCTTGATTTATTGAGTGTCTAACTCAAAGGGGGAAATATTTGACCCTCACCACTTTACTTTATGTTATAAAGTCGAAGTGACTTTATTTCACTTAAGTCACAAAGTGACTTTAATAACATAAAGTAACTTGGGAACTTAAGATAAAGGGGAGATTTAATCTCAACCCTTCATCTTGGTTGGCCTAGATCTAATCTTGGCCATTGGTTTCCTAGGTTAGCCTAAGGATGAGGCTAAAGCTAAGGATGAGGGCAAAAGGCCATTCATTGTTCACTTGAGAGAGTTGAGTGAAGGCAAAGAGGAGAGGAGAAGCATTTTGGAGCTTGAGGGCGAATCTTGAGAGGAGAGAGCACAAACTAGTTTATGGGTGCACCATTGAGGAGGGGCGCACTTACTTGTGGAGAGGGGCGCACTTGTGTAGAGTGTGCCCTAAGCAAGGAGAGGTGCGCACTTGTAGAAGGGGCACACAAGCCAAGGCAAGAGGGGCGCACTTGTAGAAGGGGCACACAAGCCAAGGCAAGAGGGGCACACTTGTGTAAGGCACACAAGCCAAGGTGAGAGACTAGCAAGCAAGCAAGAAAAGGCAAGGCAAGGGGTGCATTTATCCAAGAGGGGCGCATATCCCAAGGCACTAGTGAAGCTAAGCTTGAGACAAGCTAGCTTTTGTATCAGGTTCCTTTGTATATTTTCCTTGTTGCTATATTTGCTTGAGATCTCCATAATAAAATTTCTCTTCTACTGGTTTTCCCCATGGGGGTTTTTCCAAGGTCATGTTGACCAAAAATACATATGAGTAAAAATCTTGTGGTTTGCTTATTTCTTTATCAGCATTTAGGTGTGTTATCGCACAAGTTGTAGGTTGGGCAAAGCCCGACCCAACCACCAATTGGCGACAACTAGGAGAGCACCTACCCACTGTCACCTTAGGCAATTGTTCACGTCACTTTAGAGGTGAGGTAGTCACCTCAAGGGGGGAATCCCAGTGACCCTAGGGGGGATTGAGATGGAAAATGCTAAGTATGAGTGGATGTCCCTAGAGGTCAATTATATATAATAGGAAGAGCTTGGAAAGGAGTCCTGGGAAGGTTCAAGGGTTTCCAAATGAGTTGAGTGACCCACCAAGAGTGAAGTACCTACCCGAGACACAATAAAAGCCAAGGATACTTGCTATATGTTAGTTGGACAAGCAAGTTAAGCTTGTTGTCCCTAATTGCAACAAAAGTAAATGATATATATCAGCGCAATAAAGATAGCAAAGGCTGCAATATAAGTGCTAAGCATATGATAAAATAAACAAGAGGCAAAAATCAACCACAAGAAACCACCTCTAACTAGCCCAATAAGTGCGCTAGGGTTAGTAGAGAATTAGGGCAAAGTTAGGGCTAAATCCTAGGGTTAGTTTAGGAATTATTAAGCGTTAGAGGGTTAGTTTTTTGCAGCCCTATTGGTTGTAGGTTAGTTTTGTAACAGCGGCAAGAATTTGTGGTTGAAAGGGGACGCCTCAATGAGGGAAGGGAGCCAAAGGCTCAAGGAACACTTTCCCAAAGAGACAACCTTAAAACTTGAAGATTTCACGTTTACCAAGGCAACAATTTATTTCTCCAATGCAACAAGTAAATGACTAATGTCTTCAATAATTGGATTAATGGAGTCAAGCAAAGAAAGAGCTAGAGGTACTACCTCCTTGGGGGTGTAAATCCGCTTACTCTCCAAGGCAAGTATCTGTAGCTAGGGTTTAGGCTAAGAGGGTGTATGCCCTTATACTTCTCTTAGAAAACCCTTGTTAAACCAATAACATGTATGCATAAAATGATGGAGACTAAGGTGGAGGTGTATGCCCTTATACTTCCCACCTAGTTCTAGCAAATAACAAATGATAGCACAATGTAAAAAGCTTACCAATTCAAGGAAAAAAGCTAAGGCAAACCACCACAATAGCTAGAGAATAGCCTTCCAAGGCTAGCGCATCACTTCCATCAACCAATAACCAAAGAGATAGCCATACACAAGAGCACAAGAGAGAAACTAGCCAAAGAGAGAAAAAAATTCAGTCCAATACTTCTCGCAATGGGAGAGTTACGTTATGAAATGAAATCCTATGATCTCTATTTATACAAAATGTCTCCAAAATAGTTTGTCCACATAATTTTAGGGTAAACCACAAGACTAGGGGTCAACAACCCTAATCTTGCCCCTTTACACAAATAATATTAAACAATTCACTTAAAATTTACTTTTACACAAAAAGAAACCCTAGCTTAAGGTGACGTCACCCCTCTAGGGGACGTTTTGACACTAGGAGCAAGTCGATGGTGTTGTAGGAGTGTAGTTAGGCTTCCCAAAGCCACATGTCAATCATCCAAGTCATTTCTTCAAGGTCAAAGCCTCATTTTCCTCAAAACGTCCTTGTGTCAATGAATAACAACCTCGCCACCAAACCCTAGCCCTCTTAGATGACATCATGCCTCCAAAGGTGACGTTTTGCCTCTCCTAGGAAAAATGCTTAGCATGTGAGGGCTAGGTTATGTCATCCACAATGTCTTCTAGGGCTCCGAAGGTATGTCTCTCTCATTGGGCATGCAGGCCCTTGGCATCCACCTGTGGGCTTCAAGCCCCATGGAAGCCCAAGCTAGTCTTGTTCCTCCAAAATTGTCCAACTAAGTCCTGAAAAGACAAATAAGCACAACCTCCAAGGATCTCAAGTCAAAATATCATGATAAGTAAATCAAGTCAATAAATGAGCCACCTAAGCATGTGCACCAAAGATTACCCTGTCAAACAACTAAGTGCTCAAAGACATTATGCGACTTGCCAAGCTTGAATATGGGAGGGTTGACGAGGTGTCCTATTTGGTAGATCTTGCCCTAGGTCAAGGAGTGTTTCCAAAAGATCCCTCTCTAAGCCATGTAAAGTGGATGAAGAGGTTAAGGATCAAGACTCAATGGGCATGGGGTTCATGACATACAAGGGGTTGTAGTGTCTCATTCATGGGTGCCTTTGTAGAGGGTGTGTGGCACCTTCGTTTGCAATGCAATTTTTCCAAGCCCATCGTTTTTCCATTCTTTGTTTCTTCCATGTTTTACGGACAAGTTGAAGGCCACTATTCTGGCGTGGTGTCCAAAAGATGACAGTGTCACTCACAAATACTTTGCGGAAATGAGAAGGTTGGCTCGTGATGAGACCCCCTTTCTCTCAATTGTGCAACTGAGAGCCACTACCCTCGCTTGGTGGCCAGATGATGGTAATGTCATACCGCTAGATACCCATGATCATGATAGGTCGACTTGTAATGAGACCTCTTATCCTTCAACTAACCCCCTAAGCATTCTATCATTTTATTCTTGTGGGTCCCCCTTTTCTTACAAATAAGTGTTTCATTGCTTTCTTGGGGGATCCCTAGGCGAAGCATCTGGAAGGTTTATACATAGGATTTTATCTTTTACCCAACAGCAATCCCTCCGGGCCTTCAACCCCTTCTTCCCATAGAATGAGGGACAACCCCCATCTTGGGTCAATACACCCTAAAATCCCAAGAGATAAGGAAATGGGGGGTTTAAGTGATGAAAAGTGGTAAGTATGGTCGGGAATGGTACGATGGCTCTTCAAGGGAGTTTCTAGTAGCAAACCCATTCCCGAGGAAGACCACTTACTAGGGCACAATGTCAACCACCAAGGTGAAAAAGGGGAAAAGGTATAATGTCCAAGCATATGTCATGAAATCTAAAGGAGTCTAAGACACAACATACTCAAATGCCTCAAATATTGAAATGACACTTACCATAATACCTGACTTGTACCTGATGGGGCAATGCTCAATGCCTTCCGGAAGCCAGCTGGTGTGGTCGATGCCATTTGAAAATCTATGACCTATGTGGTGGTGAGAAGGGTTTCCATTTGTGCAAGTGGATATTGATGGTCATGTAGTCTCTCGGCACTCCATATCTACAACCTGAGGGCCTCAAGACATAATCTCCTTAGTTATCCCACAAAATGGGGATAACAAGGTGTAAAGATCCTAGATGAGTATTTTATGTTTTAATGCATGTTGAAAGGCTAACAGTGGAAAGCAAAACTATCCTTATTAAACCCTTCAACAAGAGGCATTAAAAGAGCATTAAATCAAAAGCTCTAGGGCAGATTCAGTGGGCAGAAAAATCAGAATGGGTGGCTGTCCTAAAACAACAAGAAAACCAACCTGTTCTTACCTTGAAAACTGTGCCCAACAAAGAGGTCAAGGACACAACTGTTGGGCAGCCTTAGGAACCTCAAAATTCTTCAGATATCAAATCTAGGATATGTAATGTGCATGGTTGTTATTCAATAGAAGAATATCCTATTACTTCATATGTTCAGTTTTGATATCATATATCCATGCACATACTTGATGTGCTATGCCGATGTATCATTTTGAGTGTTGTTTTAGCATGTTTGCCAAGTTAGTGTACTTCATAAGCAAGTTCCAAATACTTCGCATTGTTCTGGACTCCATAACCCTTGGATAAGGCACTCGTCTAATTGAAATCACCACAAGATATTTATTGAAAACCTTAATTTTCTATTCTACCCGTCTAGAATTTATTAGTGTTTAAACTTTAAAGTGCAGATTGGTAATCCTATAATAGGGAATCCCCTCTTGTGCTAGAAAAGAACCAACCTAAAGAGAGGGAAGAGACCACCAAGGTGACAATGGGAAATACTTCTACTTTACCCTAAATGTGCATCTTCGTGTTGGACTTGAATAATTTCTGAAGTGAAGGTTCAAAAGATAACAGGTCCCATCATCCCGTCCATTCATCATCTGGATGGTTTCCTAAATATTCAAATGCTTCGTGGGTATTTTTTCATTTCCATTAAATGTAGGCAACTTTTGCATATCCACTCCAATGTTCATTTCTTATTGACTTTGTGTGTTTCTCGGAATGATTAATTGGACATCCCCTCCTTGGTCCTTCCCTGATTCATGCCCTCATAACCTTCCTTGTGTGCACATGCATTGAACATTCCCCTCTCATTTACCTTGCCAAAATCAAGTTGACTATCCCTCAACTATATTCCACCTTAACAAGTTCCCTAAGAAAGAAAGAAATCTTGTACACCACTACCCTTTATTGAGTAAAGTCCAACTCTACAATTTGATCATAGATGACCATGAAGCTAGCACAAATTTATTTAAACTAGGGACACCTCGAGTAATGATTGATTTAGTGAATACAATTGTTAATGAAGTATTATCCAGCTCCAATGAATTCTCTAGTAACAAGGACAATAGACTCTGCATGAACCTAATGAGGAAGGAGATGGAGTACCGTTAAACAAAGGACTGTATCACAGGAAAATGGATCACTATAAAATAATCATGTGTTATAACATTAGAAGCAAAACCAACAAGGAGAGTTAAAGCAAGTGAAGGATGGTAAAGAAGAAAATCCACCTCATTTTACAATGTTACAATTGGAAATGCAGAGATTAGTAGGAAGCCTGTCCATAACTGCAATCAATAGGAAGCTATTAAATACAAAAGAGCCATTGTCTCAAAAGATCAATCTAGGACCGAATGAAGAACCACAATTCATCATCATGGGCACTGAGTGGATTCCAAAATAATTTGCAAGAGACATTAATGTATTCAAAGAATTCAAAGATGTTTTGTGTGGTCTTACAAAAACTTGAAGGCAAACCAATAGAAATAAGAGTATACTGCATCAAATTGAAGGAAGAAAGAGGCCAATAAAAAGACAGCCTTATCAGATGAACCACGAGTATGTTGAATGAGTGTATGCAGAAATTGATAGGATGCTTGAAGTAGGCATCATTTTTAAAGTCCATCAAAGCAAGTAGTTGCCCCCTGTAGTGGTTGCCCCAAAGAAGGATACTAATAAGCTAAGAACCTAATGTGACTATTGAGAGTTAAATGCAACAACAACTAAAGATCTATGCCCCATGCCATTCACAAATATTATACTAGAGGAAGTTGTTGCCAGTGATATTTACTTTTTTTTAGACTTAGGTTTTGGATTGTTCTCAGCATAGTATAGATTTGCTTATATCATTATTTTCCAAGAGTGCTTTAGTGCTCCCCTTGCACGAAACATGAAAACGTCTACAAGTTTCCAGAATGGGAATGCCTGTAAACGTGACCCTGCAAAAATGGGTACATCAAGGGAAATGTGATATATATATATATATATAACACATTATCTTGCAAGAAAACAAGAACAATACACATAAATGACATTTTAGGAGGAAAACCATGTCTCTATTAACTCCCATAGATGATTACATGATGCAGAATCCAAAATTAACCTTTATAGATGAGGTTATACATCCAAAATCATCCTTTATACATGAGGCTATGTGTGCTGAAAATGAAATAAAACATGAACTAAATACAAGTAGAATTACATATCCATCTCATCCTCATCCTCATCAACAAAAATAGAACAAGATGCTTATTCAGCAAAATTAGAGCATGGATTGGACAAAGAGGCAGCTCCACTTTCGTTTGTGTCACCACCAATATCAAGAGTAGCAATAGAGTGTTCCAAGTTTAAGCATTCTGCATCCACATCCTAGTCTCTATGAGGCCCACTTGTATATTCTTCACCCCTACGAGACACAAGGCATAGGTTTGAATGTGCAATACAAGATCCTCAGACTCCTACGGTTCCAACCTATTGTGCTTCATGGAATGAATGAAACCATAGGTGCTCCAATTCCTTTCCACTAATGAAGAGCTTGCCACTTGAGATAGAATATGAGTGGCAAGGTTTTGTAAATATACACCATTTTCCCCATGACAAGTCCACCATTTAACCAGATTCATGTTGCTCCTCTCATCCAAAGATGATATGCCTGCAAATTCCTCTAATCCAGCAACAAAACAAGCAAATTCTTCCCTCACTTCAAGTTGTAAAGAAGCTAGAAACAACTTCTAGAGGGCTTTCTTATGGAAAAAAAAAAGAGGTTGTTAGGGTTTCTATAGAATTCTAAAAAAAATTCAAAGAATCGATTAATTAAGCTTGTACAGTGATTGGATGCATTCATTAGTCATTAATTAAATGCTTTTTAGCTATATAAGGGTCCCACACCCTTCATGAGCACTTGGACATGCCCACAAGCCAAAAAAAATCGCAGAAACGTGTACTTTTTTTGTCGAAAGTTGTGTTGTATACCTCTTCGATATATCACCGAAATTCCGATAAATTCCGAGTTAAACACTTGTCCGATATATTCGAAATATTCTGAGATATTTCGAGTTAGACCCCTATCTTGCGACAATTTTCGAGATATTTCAATATTTTCCGCCGATGTCACCAAGAAGTTACATTCTAGACCCTCGTCGATACTTTCCCCGAGATGAGATATACAGCATTGGTTGAAACAACCTAGAAAAATCGTCGGACGTAGCGTACAAAGATTACAAATCGAGAAGCGTCATACAATATAGCCGACGACGTTCCTAGGCCATTTTGTACCAGTTTTTACGTTTCCGGGCATTTCCAAGACTAGTACGTAGCTTGGGCAAGCATTTCATGCAACAGAGGTGCTCCCACTTTGTATTCTCAAGGATGTACTTAGCAAGTTCCATTGACCTATTTGTGGTCATTTCTCGAACACTAATAACATATCTTATCCTATCTTATCTTTAGATGGATTCTCAAGCATTATCTAATAAGTATCACAAAAAAAGATCGCTCGATGCACTAGATAAAGTGGTTGAGCAATTTCAACTTCATGCAAGAGGTCTCAAAGTCAATCCCCCAAGCTAGCTACCTATCTTGCATGCCTCACTCAATGTTCCTACCACTTTAGGTGTCATAATCAATGCTAACAGGTTTACATTGGGTACCATTCATGAAATGCAAGGAAGTGCCCAAGGGTTTCCTTGGAAAAAAGTAGGACAAAACAAGATAATTGAATGCTATTTCGACTTACATAATGCACAAACTACAATTGAAAGGATAATCGTATTTGTATTTTCATAAATATATACAAAAGTTCTAAACACATTCTTGGATGATTAGTCAATACGTGGATTATAAGAACATCCTCTAGAAGTCTTAGCAAAATGCATGAGAATATGTAAATGGTGCAACTATCATTGCACACATTAAATTGTCAATTTCTATTTACGTACAAGAAATTGCTAGGACGTATAATATGCCAATTGGGATTAAAGTCGGACCCTGATAAGATTCTAGGAATCATCATGATCGAGGTCACAGAGGATGTGGCTAAGGTTAAAGCCATTCTAGGGCACACAAGGTATTAACATTGATTTATTAAGAATTACAATACAATTACATATCTAATGGATTATTTGACAAGAAAAGGATTACTATATGAATGGGGTGCAAAATAACAAGCATTTTATCCATTGAAGATAGAAATGACCAATGCACCCATACTAGTGTTGTTGAAGCGGGACCAAGTCTTTCACTACACATACATGCCTTAAAATATGTGATTGGATGCACACTTGCTCAAGAAGGTATGCATAAACTAGATCCTCTATATCTAGACCCTTCTTCGTTCTCATCTAGATCTCAACAGAGAGTAGCAGTAGGTTGCACCCAAATCTTTTAGTATGTCCAAGATCTTCCACTTCATTCAAACAGTCCTCCATCAAGAGTTTCATCACCCTCAGATTCTTCTATCTTTGTAATAATCTTCAATGATTGGGAATCTATAGAGAAAGTTAGTAATAAACATTGGCCAATTTATTGATACCATTTTAGTCTTTTCATAGAACCACGTAAACTACTCTTATGTGGGACCGTCTAGCTATTTTGAAGCTATCTTAATTTGTTTCTCATCATTCTTTGGCAAATACATCGCAAGATATTTTTGAATATCATTAATCCAAACTATGTTGTGTATGTTGTATACGCCACTGAA
Source organism: Picea engelmannii (assembly GCA_009831015.1). Lineage (NCBI taxonomy): Eukaryota > Viridiplantae > Streptophyta > Pinopsida > Pinales > Pinaceae > Picea > Picea engelmannii. The sequence goes on from ML778997.1 coordinate 1,050,419, forward strand.
CTTTGCAATTTCAATCATTGATGCCATGGATGCTTCCATAAATATGTGGTGTTATTTAAGGGTTCCACTTATATCTTCTCTTGATAGCATGACTCTAAGTCAACACACAAAAGTGCAAGGGTCCTGTTACACAAATTTAGGTGTTATGTTCCAGCATATGCTCCTAGATATTATACAAAATGAGCTCAACATTACAGAGCTCACCATTCAACATCGACGATTTGTGAACATTATATGGGGTGGACTCAAAATTACAAACTTGACCATTTGACATCGATAGTTCGTAAGTACCTTGGCCATATAAGTACCTTATTCCAAAGTTGTAATGTATGAGTTTCGAGGATTATTCAATGATTAATATTCCAACAACAACAAAAACCAAACACACAATGCACACAAGATATTTCGGTAAACACCCCTAGAAAATCCATTGCGGGAAAACTAGTTCAGAGTTTGATTTTATTAGATAAAATCTTGGGCTCCCATCCTGGGATAATGGTCCATCAGAGGAATACAATGTTGCAGCAAATAGCCTAGCCCACTTGGTTGTTATCTCTCTTGCTACCCTTCACACTTCCTCAGACCTGCCCACTCAGACACAAGTACATGAGAAAGACTCCCTCTTGCTCCTATGCACTCATTGTGTGTCTCTCACTCTCCTTAGAATTGCTTTCATAATCCCCTAATGACTAAAACCCTAACCCTAGATCTCAATGGCCAAGATTAGATCTTAGATCTCACGATCTAACGGTCACGACTTAATCTTTCGTTGAGATGACTTAAATCACTTAAGTCACTCAACCTTACAAAAGTCACTCTAGTCATTACATAAAAGCCACTTTAACAATCTAGAGAGTGGCGCTCGAACACCTCCACATGCCAGGCACCGCTAATGGGGAAGTACCTGTCCGAGCTACCCCAAAAGCTAACACTCCCTCTTAGCAAGGAAGGTACTTCTGGACGAACCTCCTCCTAGATCAATCTCTGACCCCATCAAATTTGTTGTTGATGTTGTTACTCCCTCTGAACTAGAGGACCCTCCTGCTACCTTCATTGCACTTTGATCTGATCTACGATCCAAGATCCCCTTGGACCCACACACAGGTTGTCCCAGCAACCTGTATATCATACCCTCCCTGATGCCAAGCCTCGCTGCTGCATCCTGGGTATCTGCTCCCTCTGAACGTATGAGTACTTGTCCATCCTCGAACATAACTGCATACCTCATATCCTCCAAGGTTGATACTGAGAGCAACTTCAACCCTAGGACATATATCACTCCTACCACCTCCAGAGAACCACCTGACTCTAGCTGGAATCTGACCCATCCAACCCCCTTCACTGCATGCATGGTGTCGACCCCACTGCCCACATGCTAGTTTGAGCCCATCTCTGAAACACCGACCTCATTCCTGTCATATGGTGAAATGATCCAACGTTGCCATCTCAACAACCTTCTCAAATTTGGCCTCCTAGACCTATTGCTCAATCTTGTTGCCTACTGCCTGTTGCCCACACCCCTTCCTGAGGCTACCCGGGTCCTTTTCTAGGATGCTCGGAGCCTATCTGGGCACTGCATAGAGCCTATCTGGGTGTTTCCCCCCTATCCCAGCTTGCTGCCCAGGCTCCCTACCTGTTGCCCAAACAATTATGGGACTGCCAAAAAAAAAAAAATCGGCAGTCTTGTCGTTGCTCAAGTGTTGCTCGGACCTGCCCAGTCCTATCTAGCGACTTCTTGTGGCTTGTCAACTATCAGATCTGCTGGTCGGCTGACTTGGTGACTGTCTTGTGGCTGGCCAGTTGCTCCTGCCTGGCGGTTGCAGCCTTCAACCCTTGTCGATCGTTGTGGTTGCTGCAGCCTCTCCTGTTGCTAGGTTTCTCCCCTTTGCGCAACTCTCTGCCAACCTGCGCCTGTGCATGCAACTCTCACACACAACCTTCACCCTAGCTCAACCCGCCTCACCTCTCGTCAGTTGTTGCAGATCTTAGAGGCTACTAAAATTTCACAACCCGTGAATTGGTGATTGTTGCGACAGTCGTCGCCTTTGCCTCTGTTAGTGGTTCCTTTTGTTGCCGGCAACTGTAATAATTTTGGCAGTTCCTTGCATGCATCCACCCCACATCCGTTGTTGGTTCATTGTCAATCCTTCTCCGTGCGGCTGCGACCTTCTCCGTGCGGCTGCGACTTACAGCTGAAGAGAATTGAGGTACTATCAGGCTGCTAAATCTGATCTGTCTTTGACCAAATTTTAGTGCTAAGTTTTATCTTTCAGAACGGTCCTTTGCTACGTTTTAGGACAGAAAACAATTAGGTAACTTTCCGTTGATAATTTTCATTGGTTAAGTGTTATTTGAGGTGCCCTTGCAAGTGTTTTTACATTCCAATGTTAGCACATGCAATAATACTCAAACACATAACACTCCTTGGATCTTTACAACTCTAAAATGTTGATCTAACAATTCTAAGCATGCATGAAATTGACACATCAGTTTTTGTCAACATGACCCTGGAAAAACCCCCATGGGGAAAACCAGTTCGAGCTAGATGTATATATTTGGAGATCTCAAAGCATAAATACAACAAGGAAAACAAGTGAACCCGGTACAATAGCAACCAATCTTGGACGCTTTGGAGTCCCTTGTTGATGTGCCTACTAGCCCGTGAATGAAGGCGCCCTTAGCCTTGGTGCGTCCTTCTTTCCTTGCTAAACCCTTAGCGCCTTTACCTTACTGGTTTATTTTGCTTTGAGATGCCTTTGCCTTTGTAGATGCGCCCTCCTTGAAGAAACCATGTGATATTTGATGAATCTCTTGGACATGTGTGCCCCCTCTCTTTGGTGTGCCCTCCTCTTATCCAAACTCCAACAATGATGTGCCCCTACTCCTTGGGTGCACCCCTCTCACTCACAAACCCTTCCTCTATGTAGAGCACCCTTCTCCAAGCAATGCAACCCCCTTAAACAAGAGTGCCCTTCTCCAAACCTTGCAACCTCCTCAAGCAAGTGCACCTTCCTTCCTAAAGTGCGCCCTTTGCCATATGACAGTGCCCCTCCTAGAATGCGCCCCTTGCCATATGAGAGCGCCCCTCCTCCTAGAATGCGCCTATGCTGAAGCAAAAGCGCCCTTCTCTATGGATGCACCCTCCCATGCAAGCTTGCGCCCTCCAAGCTTAAGTGGCTAATGCCTTCTCCCTTGTGCACCCTCCTCCTCTCAAGAATGTGCCCAAGTGCTCCAAACCCTCATCCTCTCTTCTCTTCACTTCCTTCTCCTCACCCAAGTCTCTCAAGTGAGCAAGTGAATAATGAGCCTCTTCATTACTCTTTTGCCTCCTTTAGCCTCCTTTGGCCAAACCCTAAAAGATCAATGGCCTAGATCCAATCTAGCCATCTCTAATCAATGGGTGAGATTTAATCCTAAAATCTCACTTAGGAAACCCACTTTCCTTAGTTTGCTTTATGTCCTTTAACTCACCCACAAAGTGAATCAAATGTCACTTTAATGACTTAAGTGACATATTTCACTTTTTGACTTAAACTCCTAAGTCAAAGTGAAATTAGAACATAAAGTAAAGTAATAAGGGTAATAGTCTCCCCCTTTGTGTTTAGATACTCACAAACACAAGGGGACCACTTTCCAAGGTACCCTAATCTCAACAACAGCGTCCTGTGTCGTCTCCCTGCAACCACCTCCCATCAAGTCTCTCCCTCCACGCCTTCCAACGACTGCAACCTATCTCTGTTGTTGCCCCACTGCTCGACCTTTGTCACTCTTTGTTGTCAACCTCCACGCATCTGCAACTCTCGACCAACCTACACATCCTGCGGCTACTCCCTTCTGTAGCCCGTGATTCCTACTAGCGTCTTCCTTAGCTCCAGCGTCGACGACTTCGGCAGCCCGATCCACACAGCGTTGCAACTCTTGTAAACAACTCCACGTTGGTTGTTAACCTGTCTTTGCCACCTGCGCAGATTATATCATCTGCATGCTTGCTATCTCAGAGTGTCAACTGACTTCTCCGTTGGCTGCAATTTATCACACATCCCAACGGTATCCTTCATTGCCTCCACGTCCTTGGTTACAGCCCGATCTAACTCAGATCCTCTAGCGGTTGAACCTTCAACGCAGCCTCACCCACACGCACTCAACAACGGACTTCAGCCAATCCACAACTAATATGTATGACTCGTATAGCGACTGTGTCGTACGGTTGGCTCCTCTAAATTTATTTTCTGGGTTTTATCTTTCACCTACGGCTGCAAACCATAAAATTTCCTCGCTGCAAATCTCGTGCAACACCCGGCTTCCTCAGGGTCTCGACTCTGATACCATGTTGAAATCTGCTAACCTAGCACACGACAGTTAATTCCGAGCAAAATAAATTTACTGAACTAAAGCACAGCTAGGTTACTCAACGAAAATATAAGCGGAAGCATAAAACAACAGAAACCAAACACACAATGCACACGAGGTATTTGGGTAAACACCCCTAGAAAAACCCTTGAACCAGTTCTAAGTTTGATTTTATTAGATAAAATCCTAGGCTCCCATCCTGGAATAATGGCCCATCAAAGAAATATAATGCTGCAGCAAATAGCCTAGCCAAATTGCTTGCTATATCTCTCTTGCTAAGTTGTTGCCCTTCACACTTCCTCGGCCCTGCCCACTCAGACACAAGTACACGAGCAAGGCTCCCTCTTGCTCCCATGCACTCATTCTGTGCCTCTCACTTTCCTTAGAGTTGTTTTTATAATCCCCTAATGACTAAAACCCTAACCCTAGATCTCAATGGCCAAGATTAGATCTTGGATCTCACGATCTAACGGTCACGACTTAATCTTTCGTTGAGATGACTTAAATCACTTAAGGCACTCAACCTTACAAAAGTGACAAGTCACTTTAGTCATTACATAAAAGCCACTTTAGCAATCTAGAGAGTGTCGCTCGGACACCTCCACATGCCAGGCATCACCAATGTGGAAGTACCTGTCCGAGCTACCCCAAAAGCTAACAAGGTTGAGGAGGGGATATGTTTGGAGACTAAAGTGTTATTTTTGTCCTATCATTATTCTTGCAGCAAGGCACACATAAAGAGGCTATTTTTGGTTTGAGGATGTCCTTGGTGGACTTCCCCCACTTCACACATGATATTCTTATCAAAATCTAAAGCACATGAGATAAGGAAACTTTTATGGACTTGTCTTTTTACATGAGCTATCATTATCCTAAGAGTGAAGCACGTGGAATGGAGAAGAGGTTTATCTTAGGCAAGAATTGGTTGATTATAGTATATTCTCCTTCTATTGTTCATGTGCCCTATTAGAGGAGGTTTATCTTTGGGCTTATGATATATTTAGTTCTTCTATTGATAGTCAAGATATTTTTGTACACCTCTATGTCTATTCTATAAAGGCTAGAGGGGTAGTGAGGAGAGAGTTTGGGATTTGGTTATTGAGAGTTATGTTTTCATAAGTTTTCTTGAGAGTTGTGTTTACTTGAGTTATTGGGTGAATTCAACGCCCGTGCCCAAGTCCACCATATTCCTCTCCATAATCGATCTAAGGATGCACTTTGTATTCAAGAGAACAATCCACTCAGTAAGGGTTCACCAGACTTCTAACATCCTTTGGGAGCTCTTACAGCATATGGTAGACACTTTCTACAACTAGGTGAATCTAACAAGTTTCAAATCCTAAATAGCTTGCCCTACTTCCCAAGATCTAGCCACCTTATGTGCCTTCCACGTGGTGGTGCCACTATTGTAGTGAATTACGTCATGGAAAACGAAAGCATCCTCCCCTTTCTACGCCATCTCTTGGTATCTTGTATCCCTTTCGTTGATGATGCCCTCCTTTCTTTTTCCCTCCAAGTTGATCCCCTGCCTCCACCCATCTCTCCCCAGTTGAGCCCATCTTGAACCACTATCCACTTTGATGAGGGGTGGCCTCTCATCTTATCATCCCACATCTGCCAAATGCTCCCTTTAGACACCCAATGTTCATCACTTGAGTTAGACTATACCAAATATGTTCATCACCTCAATCTCCGCCAAGTATGCTCATCACTTGAGTTAGTCTTTGCAACATATGACAGTTTTGTAAGCTCAGTATTGAGGTCTTCAAATGCGTGCTTTCAAATTTTCAATATTCACAATCTTTAAAATATTCTATTTTTAGAAAATATTTCTTTTTTGAAATCTAAAAGTGGATTTGAACACCAATTAGAGAGATGAGCTTGGGGTTCCATTTTTATGAAATTTCAACATGTTTTAGGCCTCCATCAAGTGTAGTCAAAGATGATCAAACCTGAGGTCTAAAATAAAAAATTTCAACTTGATGAAATGATCACATTTTCAAAGACCTAATATCTAGGACATTATGGGGGTGAAATGTGGTGACAATTAGAGATTGTCGATTTTCAGTCTATTATTAGTACGAGATTTTTAAAAAATCAATGCTATATTTGGAGAGTCAATGTTGTGTATAACATGTGGGTCAAGTTTCACTCTATTCTGGGAAGTTTGGTTTTTGATCCTACTGTCCTATAAGGTCCAAATCATTTCAGAGCATTCTAGGAGGTTCTTGGTGGGCCCCACTTGTTGATGAGTTGTCATGAATTGGTAGGAGATGATAGGAGATGGGTTGGCATGCACTTTCTATTTTGGTTCTTTTATTTTTAGCCACTCATTCTTCCTAGGCTAATTTGCACCATATATTTGAGGGAGTTATTTGGACCACATACACATGTTAATCTATTTTTAAGGTCACAGCCAAGCCACACCAAATTGGTGTATGAGATCCCCTTGTTTGTGGGACAAGGGACCCCCTTCGCCCAGCGATTTGACTAGTAAAGTCTACGGAGGTATACATACCCTACCCCTCTTGGATTTGAACGTGTGACCTCTTAGGAGGAAACACATGTTCTTAACCATTAGGCCCTTGTTATTTATAGCTTAGGCATGGGTTGTGAAGGATTTTGTGGGCTTTCCTTATTTCTATATTAATGCCTAGAGTTGGAGCACATTGGTTGAGGAGGATATGTTTGGAGACAAAAGTGTTATTTTGTCCCTTGTTTGGAGAGCAAGGTGTAATTTTTTGTCCTTTAGTTATTCTTGGAGAAAAGCGCACTTAAAGAGGCTATTTTTGGTTTGAGGATGTCCATTGTGGATTTTCCCCCTTAACACATGCTATTCTTATCAAAAGCTAGAGTGCATGGTGGACTTCCGCCTTTACACACGTTATTCTTATCAAAAGCTAGAGTGCTTGAGATGAGGAAACTTTAATGCACTTGTCTTTTCTACACTTGCTATTATTATCCTAAGAGTGGAGCACAGGGATTGGAGGAGGTTTATCTTAGACGAGAATTATTTCATTAAAGTATATTCTCCTTTTGTTCATACACACTATTGAAGGAGATTTAACTATGGGCTTGCAATATCTTTAGCTCTTCTATTGATAGTAATGATATTTCAAATTTAAGACTTCTGCAGGTAGTGTCCTCCTATGAAAGATCATTAGGAAAGCGGAGAATTTAGAAACCAATACTAAGCAAAAAGACAACAACACTTCAGGGATAAAATCAAAAATATATGAGGCAGAGACCATTGCTAAAGCCTACCAGACGCATCAATCTGAGACCACTAGAAAAGTGGTGGTGAACCTAGAAACCAAGGTTAAGATGAAAAGGGGGCATGCAACAATGACAAGAATTCACGAGTAAGCTCAGATGGCCATTCCATACCTAGGTCACCCTTATGGAAGGGACTCCAAATATGCCAAAATTCTGGACCTGTATTGGCATATCAAAGAACTAATTTCTTGCAGCATTGATCATGTGGAAATTAAGAAGGCTGCCATCATGAAGAAGCTTGAGCAGCTGGACAACAAATTTAGGGGTCAGAGACTGAAGAAGGAGATGCTGGGGGACGACACTGATGCTGAGGATGAAGAGGGAGCTCACCATGAGCAGGAGACAGGCACCCTGGAGACTCCAACTGACCTCGATGCAGATTCCCATAAATGACTTCCAGGCCCTCCTTGCTTTACAACATTTGCTATTTCAGCTTTAAATAGGTGGTCCGTTAGAAGCTCTCTTAGGTTCTTGAATCTGTTTAATTTTGGAGGGCTTATGTCCCAGTTTTTATTATACCTCATACTTTTAGATCATGCAGCCAGGCTGCTGCCAGACAATGTGAAAGATGATAAACTATTTTTTTGGACTCCATACTGACTGGCAGGCATGTTTTCTGATAGCCAGTCCCTCAATCAGTTTGTAGTTTTCCTGTATATATTAATAGAATCTTAGCTAAGTTACAAAAAAATAATGAATTATATAAATCTATAATGTATGCATAATAATAATTTGATTACTATATATATAGTTTCTCAAATACATATACTGGCATCTTATCTTAATGTACATATTAATGTATCTTAAAATACATATATGGTTTCATAATATACGTGTGTAAATTTATTATTAAGATACTAATGCATATGTCTATATTGGGGGAGAAACCATATATGTATATCATGATCCATTAGACTTTCGTAAATAAAGTAAAGCACCAACTTCATGTTCAACAAGTTACTTCTGTTGTGTTCTTAGAGCGTTCTACAAACATGCATTTGGTTGGTCTTGTATACATCGGTGTTATTAAAACCGGACCAGCCATCTGAGCAAAAACGGTCAGACCAGCTACCTGGAACCGTTTTTGGCCAGTTCCGTACCAAACCGGCCAAAAAAACGGAACCGACCTGTTCCATACAGAACCCGTACGGCACACTTGAAGGGGCGGATTTCAAATTTTTTAAGGGAAAAAAACAAATTGACATTCTCCTTTATCTTTCAGTGACATTCTCATTTATCTTTCATTTAAGTGACATTCTCCTTTATCTTTCATTTTCATCATTTTACTTAAATTTTTAACATTACCATTAATTGTTTCAGGATGTTTGAGAGTGGTTCCAACCTCGTTAGACTTCATATGGACAAAGTAGAATTTTAGGTCTCATTCAAAATTCAACAGACTTAACAGTTTTCGGGATTTCAAGATTGGCAGGATTGCAACGTTTCCACTGGATTCTATCATGTATGAGGGTATGGAACTGGCATTTAATCAAGAGCACCAAGCCCTCTATGTACCTCGATGTTGGTGACATTGATTGTTGAACTCTTCTGTCATGACCCTAGTAAAAATGTACCCTTCACTCAAGTAAAATCACCTATTAGGCATGTTAAGTTTTTTCTATCTTAATTTAATGCTTAGAGGGTGACACTGATGATGAGGATCCTAATATAAGTAATGATCTTCAAGATATGTAGTTATTTGTTGTAGCATGATTTTTTTTGGACTCTAGAGGCCATTTAAAGCCTTGTTGTTGATGTATTTTGGTTCAAGGATGGATTGCACTCTATGCTATTTTGGTTATATGCACTCTTGCTATATAAATGAGAAACTTTGCATATTTGTGTATAAATAGTTTGGATTTATATGGATGCTCATTAATATATATGCTCTTTTCAAAATTTGAATATTTTGTGGCTTTTGGTCGACCGGTTTTTTTTCCGGTTTTTTACTAGTTCGTTCTGGTTTCGCATTTTTGGGGTCGACAAGTCCGGTTTCCGGTTCTAATAACATTGGTATACATCAACAAAAGAAGCACCATTTTGAGTGGAGAAAAAAAAATACATTTAAAATATGCATCCAGTCTAATTATAAGAAAACAAAATCTAGATTACTTTACACCCTCGGTATAGAAAGTTGCACTATTAAAAAACACATTAATGTTTATCTCTACTTGAAGCAAGACTGATATTTGACAGGCCAAACAGACATCAAACCAAACCAAGACTGTTCTCCAGTTTCACATCGAAACAAAATGTACGTACTTGTGTTCTGATTCATCCTGCATGAATGCATGCAATGCTTCCACAGCAAGAGAAAATGAAAGAAACAAAAGAAATAGCTGCCTACACACATGGCCAAAGCAAATACAAGAATTTAAGTGTCAGTTCTAATGAACAAAACCCTCAGTTTTATACCCAACAACTAAAGCATGAATCCATATTGTTATGTACTTAGTACCTTTTCAAAAGCTTAAGACATTTCCAAAGTCATAATAAAAGTCATATTCTGTGTTATATTCCATATTTTGATATCCAGTACTGAGACTTGAATGCACCAGATCACAAGGTTCATGACAAAGCTCGGATGGGCATTCCATGCCTAAGTCACTTTCAAGGAAGGGATTCCAAATATGCCAAAATTCTGGACCTATATTGGCATAACAAAGAACTAATTGCTTGCAGTATTGATCACATGGAAACCAAGAAGGCTGCCATCATGCAGAAGCTTGAACAGCTGGAGAGCAAATACAATGCTCTCATCTCTGCCATTTGGGAGTCAGAGGCTGAAGAAGAAGATGTTAGGGACGAAGCTGACGCTGGGGATGAAGAGGGAGCTGACCATGACCAGAAGGAGACAAGCACTCTGGGAGCTCCAGTACAGCTTGAGTGGGCCAAACAGTTAAGAACATGTGTTTCCCCCTAGAAGGTCACAGGTTTGAATCCAGAGGGGAGTAAGGCATGTACACCTCCGTAGACTTACGCAGTGAATTCACTGCAGGGGGGGTGTCTCTTGTCCTGCAGGCAAGGGGATCTCATGCATCAATTTGGTGTCTGGCTAGGCCGTGAATCGTGACATTAAAATTAGATTATTATTATTATTTATTTAAAAACTTCTAGGCAGTGCTATAAAACTCATTGTGTTTGACCTTGACTCACAGAAAAAACCTGGCACGGCCAAAAAAATGGGCCCCAGTTAATCCGACATCAACTCAAACTAGTGGCAGATAAGTCTGACTCGACTGTTGTGAGTTTGACTCGCAAGCACTTGCGGGTCAGCTGAGTTTATAGCCAGAGTCTGAGTCAAACTCTTACTCTCTGGCTTCTTCAAGTTTTTACCTGAGCCAAGTTTTGTAACACTTCTTCTAGGAGAAATGGCCCAAAGGACAGCCAGGATAAGAAAAGTATCAGCAAAGCAAGGACTCTTGATTAACAGCTTAATAGTGAAACCCAGCATTTCGATTCTCTTTTATCAAATTTAATTAAGCACCCATTACATTTGTGTCTTCCATCTCAAATTCATTCTTTTGAAATACTATTTTTTTACCCTAAATATATTAATTCAGAATGCAAAAGCTTGACAGTAGCTACAATTTAAAATCTTTCATTTTGTATCTGAGAGATCATGACACAGACTACCATTGTGTTCACATTAGAAATTCAAATATATGAACACAGAAGCATGGGAATTCATTTTATAAATGTATATTACTCAAATAAGCGGAACAAAGAGTGGGACATTGGCAAAAAAGATGGCATCACTTTAATATGGATAATCTACATTAAGTAAAATTTCATCTCATGCGCACAACAGTGATAACATGATATTTTGATTATCTGCCCAAAAAGGCTTGTTCTGTAAGGTTGACCTCACAGCTACAGTTGACCGACGTGATAGGACTTCTTCATCACACGAGTGTCCCGGGTCATTCTTCTAGAGCTATCCTGCATCATGACATGCATTATTTGTAGTAACATCCACATAGGATCTTCTCCCAAGAGGAGAACATGTCAAGCTCTAGGCCCTAGTACCTACGTAATCAGTTTTTGTGGAGTACACTGGAGAAAGATGCACCCACTTTGACACAATATTACTTTAATTGATTCGTATATTTTCTTACCTTGTTTGATGATCAATGTTGGTTCAGAATATATTTACCTCACTGAATATACCATATTGTTGATCTGTCTTACAGTCCCATTGACCACTTTTGTTCACATGAGTAGATTAATAGCATTTCAACTTTTAATAACCCGCAGAAACTTAAGCATTTTGTTATAGAACCCACATAACAACAGGTCGTATAGCTAATCAACTAACATTGAAAACCCACACAACAACAGGTGGCATAGTCAAACAACTAACATTGAACATATTATCCAGTATTTGCAAGATGCATGTCCTGGATATTAATTTCCCAATTAACCACTCAGCCAGAAATCCAAGTGAAAAAAAAAAAAAGAGAAATAGATTATTCACATACAATGCATATGCATGAAAAGAAAATCTTGAGGATGTGTTTCTACTAATTACATGGAAGCACAGACATTGCATAACAATCCTAAATGATTTTGTTAAGTTAACAGATATTAGCATGAGCCTCAATCCAGCTCTCTTTAGCAAAGCAAGAAAAGCATAAGTATATAAACACGTACTTACAGCATTTGTAAAAGCTGATAGAACCTCTACTCGCTTGTACCTGCAAAAGAGGTGACACCTGTAATCAGAGAATATGCCATGGCAAAACTCAGACTAAGGTCTGAAAATTAAGTGTTTATGTCGAATAGCTCAAGGAAACTATTGACCTTTAAATGAGAAACTAAAACACAACTCATAATAGGCAAAGGATCTTAGCAACTAGATTTCAAATAATGACTTCAGCTTTTAGACTATGTAAAGTTACCATAATTACAGTCATAACTCTTTTTGTTTTAGCAATTTAACTTAACTATTTGTCATTCTTATAGATCAGTCTACTTAGTCTTATAAACAAGCTTCAATAGGCTATGCAAACTACAAGGAGACAACTAAGATAAGATAATTCCATTAATGTCCAACAAATGACCACAAAAGTAGGTCAATGAGACTGCTGAGTACAAAGTGCCTATACATAGTGGGAGTGCGGAAAAATGGCTCCTAAATAAAGCAAGATGACTACAAAAGACATCCTATTTTTGGCTCCAGTCTCCAATACCTGAATCAAGAGACAAATAATTGGTTGCAGTCATCAGCATGTCCTGCATCCCTACATAATCAGCTAAGTGTATGTGAACAATTAAATATGCAAGTAGGCAGTTCCACACCAATAGAAAGATCTATATGGCCAGCTTGCTATTTGTAAACCTTACAATAGAGTCAACCCTCCAAATATCATGTCATACTGAGTAGTAAGTACAACAATAAGACAGTGTCTGGACCAAAAGCTCCAAGATCACTCCACACCTACCATATAAGCCATAAGCACTTGATAATTTTCCACTTGGAACACCTTGCATACAGAGGTTCTGTGAGTAAGAAAGAATCAAATTTCCACACACAAAGCACGACCTCTATCTTCAACTTAACTGGAATTCCTCATCACCCCTCGTGTTGCTCGGAAATGGATACCAAAAGAAAGAAAACAGATTTTTAAAAAATCAATTGCAAATACATACATGCATACATATGTATACCATAAAAAACCATGAGCCATAAAATTTTCAGAATACCAGCCATGAATTTAAAATTTGGAAATAAATCCAAAAACAGAGTTATCATTAGAGAAGGCCCAAACCCTCTATTGATAACTTGATCTGTAAGAAACAGTCAGTATAGCATTTCAAAAACCTGAAACACCGCAATGATATTTCAACCATGTTTCAGAGGCATTTCAGACAACAATCTGCTTCCAAAACACAGAAACGTGTTTCCAGCACCCGGGATTGGTGTTTTCTGTAACAAGGCTCATGCTGCAAGCCTGGTAATGATTCTAATAAAACTTAGGGTCTAGGTTAATCTCCTATGTTGCATGGGAATAAAAAACTGTACCCACCGTTCCAGTGTTTTGGGGACTTGGGGACCCTTAGGAAACATCCCCAAACTGTCAAGGACTCAAGGACTTGCTGGCCATGTTGATATTATGGTAGTTGCGAGAGGTATTTACCTCCACGTGTAAACCTGACGAGAATAGAATATTCTGGGAAGCAAGAAGAAACCTTAATTAGTTAACTAATAACCCTAGAAGACAAGTCGGCTCAAGAAGATAATTTGTATTAGGGTATTAGCCTCCAAGAGAAGAAGTCGGCTAAAGGAAATATTATATACTAAGTAAATAGGCACCCAGAATGAGAAGTCGGCCCAGGTAGTTTGTCAATTTTAGTATAAATACAGGAGGTCAGTCTTCATTCTGGCAAGTATTCTCAGAATTGCAGTAACACACCTGTGCGCACTGCAGTTGGGCAGTTTTGGGCCCAAGTTCTAGAGAAGCTGCTGCCGCCAGTCTATAGTCTCAATCTTCTCTGGGTTTGGACTTTCTGATCAGTTTTGTTATTCTTGCTTGGTGCGCTATCCTTGGAGAAAGGTGTGCTATCTTGTTTAGGCTATCTAGCCTAGGGTTTGCTTCCGGAATGATTCTCTGTCAATGTTAAGGTGCTAGGGGGTGGGCTTTGGCCTATGGTTGGGTGACAATAGTGATATTGTCTATGGTTAAATGAGCACATCCATTATATTCTAATAGGTTATGGGCCCACACCTCCTTCATTTAGTCTAACTACTAAAAGGGAGCATAGCCATAAAGATACTAAGCTAGTTGAAGAACTGCCGCTAGGGTTTCTAGCAGGAGCAGTTACTAAAGCACTGCCGCTAAGGTTTCTAGCAGGAGCAGTTACTAAAGCACTGCCGCTAGGGTTACTAGCAGGTGCAGTTGCAGAAACCCTAATCCTCTCGTTGAGGCACCTTAAGTGAAGGGATTGACCTAATTTTCGGATAGACTAGTGCGCCCTAGCCTAGTGCATCTCCTGGTACCCTCAGCAAGCCAAGACGTCAAGTTTGATTTTTGGTCAAATCTAGGGTTGACCAAGTCAAAGCAACCATGACTTACTCTATGAACTCAGAAAACAAGTTAGATGGGGCTTCTAACTTCAGAACGTGGAAGACAAAGATTGACCTCATCCTTGCCAAGAATAAAGTGTTGGATATCGCGAAAGGAAAGATCATGGAACCAGAGTTTGAAGAAGGAAAAGAGAAGGAACCGCAGAACGTTGCAATTATGGAGAAGTTCAGAGACAGTGACATCAATGCCATGAGTATCATAGTGGACTCTATAAAAGACCACTTGATACCCTACATCTCCCATCTTGACTCATCTAAGAAGATGTATGATGCCCTAACAAACCTCTTCTCAGTCAGAAACATTGGACAAGTAATGAGTCTGAAGAATGAGCTCTGTGACATGAAGATGAATGATGATGACAGCACAGCATCATACTTTGTGAGAATCTCTCAGTTAAGAGATCAACTACAAGCTATTGAAGAGATCAATTCAGAAAAGGAATTGGTAAACATAGTACTCAATGGTCTTCCCAAGACATGGGATGCATTTGCCGCAAGCATGAACACAAGGAAGGAGTATCCTACATTTGAAGAATTTTGGACTTGTTGTGCACATGAAGAATCAAGAATCAGTGCAAAAGAGAAACCCCAAAAGAAGTACGATGATCAAGCCTTCACAGCAAGGTTCAAGGATTTCAGGAATAAAAAGAAGTTTGGCTCCGAGAAGAAACCAAATCAAGAGAAAGATATGTCGAGAATACAATGCTTCAATTGTCGAAAGTATGGTCACTACAAGAATCATTGTCCCGAGTTAAAGAAAAGGAAGGAAATACACGAAGCATCAGTTGTCGAAGAAAGAGAACCCTCAAAGAAAGCCAAGCAGGACAAAACAGACTTCTTCTTCTAAGACAAGGTAACAATACTCTTCATAGTTCTTGTACATACCATGTTTTGCATATCTATTTCCTAGAAAATAATATGTTCAAAGAGAAACTATACCTATGGAAGAACAACAAGATAAGGATTGTTATCACAATGACTACAAGTCAGGCAATACACATGAAAGGATGAAGTACATCAACAAACCCTGGTAACAATTGATGTGAAAGTTATTACATAAGTAACAGTTGCAAGATAAGCCGAAATCAAAATCAATCTTGAAGAAACCTAGAAGAAGTAAAAGACAGAAAGAAGTCAGCAATCAAGAGGAAATTGGAAAAAGACTTGTGACACTTTGCAAAAAGCAATAAGGATGCAGATGGAAGCATGGGCTCTCTTAGTTGGAGGGAGCTAATTACAGAATTCCAAAATATGAGCATGCACTCATGCATGAAGCAAGGATTAGGAGGGAGCTAATCCTAAATAATATGATCCACTGAAGATGATGAAGTATCTATCCATGTTCCCATCAATGGTAGCAACCATGAAGAGAAGCACGTGTTCAGTTTGACTTTAGAAGAAGTCTTCTTCGAAAAAGAAGTCTTCTTCAAAAAAGAAGCCTTAAAGTATCCCTGGTTGTTCATCCACATCCATGATCCTATGATGAAAGAAAGAAGTAGGAATCTTCAGGGAATGGAATCTATAGAAAACCCCATGGACCTAAGAGCTAAAGAAAAACATGAGGAAGAACATGAAGATTCCAAAAGAGAAAGAAAAGCCAGAACAACCAGTCATTATATCGAGAATCACAAGACTACCAACTTGATTTGAACCTTCTAGAAGCAATCAAGCAGAAGAAATGAAAGTTGTGATGAAGAACAGTGTATGGAAGACTTATGAATGAAAGCATTGCGAGATCCAGAACCAAAGGTTCTCCCAAATGGAGGGAGAAGACTATGATGATAGCTTGTTCCAGACATACCTCTACATGAGCCATTATATCTTCTGCAATATCCATGGGTTGGAGTTTACATCAAAAAAATGTAAGGAATGTTCTCAGAATAATTGAACAAGAAGCATATGTAGAGCAACCTCAAGGTTTTGAGGTATACCAGAAAGAGAGTCTTGTATGCAGATGGAAGAAGATCTTATACAGATTCAAAAAACTTGGTGCAGAGCCTCCAATGCATAGCAGAAGCGTGGTGAAAACTTTCTACAACAGAGATATTGTATCAGAATGGTTACTCAGAAGCTCAGGATGATGGACTGCTAATCCATGACAAACTCTCATGATGGCAGAAGAAGTACCACTTGGATATGTTCCAGTTTGACCCTTGCCATGATGTTATGAGCTAGCAAGAAACAAAAGAGATGAATCCAACCATGATATACTATATTGATCAAAGCTATATGAAGACTTCAAAGAAAACCAGTGTTCCAGAAAGACCAAAGTACATTGAGATCAAGCATTACACTCTCCGTGATGAGGTCCAGAAAGGAGAAGTGGTTCTCCAATATATCTCCATAGATGAGCAGATAAGCAAACATTTTGGTAAAGCCTTTGTCCAAGATGAAAGAGTTTGCATACTCAAGTTGGAGCTCATAGGAGATGACTTCCTTATTGAAAAAGGAAGAGATGACTCCGAGGTTGGGAGGGAGCACTGATGTGTTATTGATTTATGGACAGTCATTTTTCAAGTTCGAAAAATGGTCCAGGATGAGCAGTTCCTTTCTAGTTCGGAAAGTGGTTTGAGATTTCTGACAGACATGCATTTTCCAGTTTGGAAAATGGTCCAAATCGAACGATCATTTTCGTAATGAAAATGGTTCGATGGATTGTTGATGTACCATAGACAGCGATTCCCCTTGTGGTTAACATAGGGAATGGTCTAGGGCAGTCTCTCTTCTTGACGGTCACTCTCAGTAGTGGTCAAGAAGACTAGTCCGCCTCGCCAGACAGTCATTCTTTTGAAGCTCACAGTTATGAGCAGTTTCAAAGAATGGTCCGTTTTGGAGGTTGGTGCAGGACAGTCATTTCCTTAGGAAATGGTCTGGACAGTCATTCCCTAGGGCAGATTCATTCTCTCCAGGTTGCACTTTGTTTAGTGTCGGAGGAATGGCTCAGATAGGTGAATGGTCCAGGTTCAGCAATCAGGGACAGGCATTCCCTAGGGCAGACTCATTCTCTCCAAGTTGCACTTTGTTTAGTGCCGGAGGAATGGCCCAGATAGGTGAATGGTCCAGGCTCAGAAATCGGGACAGTTATTCTTCCTTGCTTGAGAAGAATAGTCCAGATAGCACATCATTGATGTTTTACCTTCTTAGGGCAGATGCTCCTCCAAATCTCACAGATGTGAGTGGAAGAATGGCCCAGATGATTCAATTTATATCATAACAATGTTTTATGTGCAGCGTGATGATATGATTGATATGGAGACTGTATGTCTCCGAATAGTAGATGTATACTACTGTAGTGGATGTGTTCCACTAATTGTGACTGATCAAGTATCTGTGTGCTACTTGGTGTGGCAGTGTACCATTGGATTGTAGTTGTGCACTACTATGGATAGACACAATTGTGTTCCATTGAATGACATTGTTTTGATTGCCTTGAAAACTATCAGGAGTGTTGGAATTTGGAAATGATTATCAGCTAGATGAATGATCAATGGACAAAAATTTCCCAGACAGAAAATGGTTCAAGACATTTATTCTTCTAGGACATATGTCTGGATTAGAAGAATGGCTCTTGTGTCACTCTATGGAGTGAGTGACTTATCCAGCAACATGTTTGATTACTTAGATGGAGTATGGTTTCGAGAGATGATGCAGCTGATGACACTGATAGTGATGATGGTGCTCATGATCTAGTCATGAGATAGTTTATACGACTATGTTGATGCTACCGGGTGAATGGTATGTTTGTGCTCAAGACCATTACCTTCAAATACCTCCCTAGCTAGGAGGGAGTGTTGATATTATGGTAGCTACGGGAGGTATTTACCTCCACGTGTAAACTTAACGAGAATAGAATATTTTGAAAAGCAAGAAGAAACCTTAATTAGTTGGCTAATAACCCTAGAAGACAAGTCGTCTCAAGAAGATAATTTGTATTAGGGTATTAGCCTCCAAGAGAAGAAGTCGGCTAAAGGAAATATTATATACTAAGTAAATAGGCACCCAAAATGAGAAGTCGGCCCAGACAGTTTGTCAATTTTAGTATAAATACAAGAGGCCAGTCTTCATTCTGGCAGGTATTCTCAGAACTGCAGTAACACACATGTGCGCACTGCAGTTGGGCAGTTTTGTGCGCAAGTTCTGGAGAAGCTGTTGCCGCCAGTCTATAGTCTCGATCTTCTCTGGGTTTGGACTTTCTGATCAGTTTTGTTATTCTTGCTTGGTGCGCTATCCTTGGATAAAGGTGCGCTATCTTGTTTAAGCTATCTAGCCTAGGGTTTTCTTCTGGAATGATTCTCTGTCAAGGTTAAGGTGCTAGGAAGTGGCTTCGACCTATGGTTGGCTGACAATAGTGATATTGTCTATGGTTAAACGAGCACATCCATTATATTCTAACAGGCCATACCAAAGACATTCCGGGCAAGTTTCGGGAATGTTCCAGGCAGATTTCAGGGATGTTTTGGGCATGTATCTTCAGTTTCGACAATGGACATTGATGATTAGGCAATATGATCATTTTTCCCATCCATTTTTTTCATATTATCCCAACCCTAAATCTGAATCTGTACAAGTTGCAGCTCAAAACATGGGTTTTGTATTGATGGGTTTTGATTTGGGTTTCTGGTGATTTAACTACCGTATTTACAGCAAGCAAAGCCTCCATGTCAAACAAACCAAGAAATGCAACATCTCAGAGGTCTGATCCTTGTGATTATTGCTCCTGTTCCTCTCATTTTTGGAGTCATCTTAGCTTTTACATATTGTACATGGTTGTCCAAGAGTCATTCAAGTGTATTTCTTCCACCATCCCAACCCTCAAGCATTGTGAAACAATCAAATAGTAGTGACTTGGATTGGGTACTAAATGTTTGAATAAATTCCTATCAATCACCCTCTTAATCTGAAATGTGAAAATCTAATCTCTTTACAGAATGAATGAATGTATATCCCTAAGTGTTTTGTAGTGGTTTTCAACACAGTTGTAAATACCTGCAGAACTTATTGAGAAGGGAATGCCTTTTAACATAATCATCACAAACAAGAAATATGAGGAAGAAATGCTGTTATAGAGACAGGCATTCATCTCATCGACCCTTCATGGACCTTTTTTTAAATTGAATATAGTTACACTTAAGTTGTCCGAAGCTAAACTGCATTTTGCTCATGTCTAAGTGCCAATAATGAAATGTCACTAGGCACTTTTATTAACTGCCCGAGCTTTTTCAAAACTGGTAAGTGTAAGGGCTGTGCATGATACTATATAGTATGGAGTCTGGACTATTGTGCTTACAAGCAGCGACAAATGTTTTATGGTGAATTCGAAAAATTTTAATATTTATTATTTTCTATATATATATATATATATATATATATATATATATATATATTGTCGTCCCCAACCTGCCATCCCCTGAAATTTGGTGGTGCACTCTAGCTGTCCCAAGGACGTGTTCCCCCATCCCAAGAACCAATGCAGCATAGTCAATCTCTGTCCAATCATAGTTGAAAACAAATACAAGTGGATATAGCTACCAATTTTTCACCATCTTAATCTCCATGTAACTGGAACAAAGTCACAATCACACTTTTAATGTTCATACTGCATTCCAACTCAATACAGTCACCCCTAAGGAAATATTCAAACATGGCTCATGATGATAGATAACTTAATAGATGCCACATGAGAACATCATCATGTATCAGCCATGACAAAGTATGTGAAAATGGACCGGTAATGAACCATAATAATGTGTAAGAAACCAATAAGCCATGTCAATTGGATCTAACTCGAGTGGTAGAGAGGAGAAGTTGTTATCCTCCCCACCTAGGTTCAAATCCCACATGTGACATGTTCACTCTTCATGAGTCGATTGTTAATTGAGGCTCTTTGTGAGCTAATTGTTGATTGGAGCTGGCAAGGTACCAGCAATCTCATTCTCACCAATGGGTTGAAGGGTGGCCACGTAGTAACATGGAAAAAAAAAAAGAAATCATTAAGCAATAAGATAAGATAAGATAATTTTATTAATCTCCAACAAATGACCACAAAGGTAGGTCAATGGAACTAAAGGATACATCCAGTGTGTGTACAATGTGGGAGTGCAAAAGCAGCTCCCATATAATGAGAGAAAGATATAAGAAAAAGAAGAAAACTGAATGTTCAGTTTTAAAGAAACCCAAACAATGGGTTAAAGTTGTGCTAGGATGCAGTAGAACTGTCCAATTATGGGTTTGCTCTAAGCTGTTTCATGTCAAGCCTGAGAAATCAATACTAAAAAGTCTGAAAGTTGGACAGGTTGGCTAATATTGGAACTTTACTTTTACCAGGCTACAGGCAAAACTTCCATGATTGAAGGGGGGCATAGAAATGTAAGAAATAATTGCAGAAACTATGCAGTTTTATAGAAATATTACGTTGTTGCAAGAATAGAGCACTGTTGTTGTTGAAAATCATCATGGCTACTTGTCAATTTCTACTTCCATAAGAATACAATTGTCCCTCTAATATACTGAGTTGTACTTCTAATGCAGGCCGCTTCATTAATGCCCAACATTTTCCTGGAAATATAAGGTTGTTGAAACTATAAGGGCATTATTCTCCTCAAAATGCGTAAATTCGACAAGGGAATGTAGCATAGGAGATTCACAATTGAGTACTCACATATGCCTCCCCACCAAGAGCTACAACGTGCAGCGCACTCCTATGCTGTATACATAAGTGACTCAGCCAATGATAATACAATACCTCTGAAGATTGTTCTTCTAAGATGGAACACATTCCTGGAGTTCCCCACACCTTAGCCTACATGTGTGACCTCTTAGGAATGTCTAGGGGATTTGGTGGGATACTTGGATCATGGATGCTTTGTCTTGCTTTGTCTCTAGCCCTTGGTCACTAGTTTGGTTCACTTTGACCCTCAAGGCACTAGTTTGGGGTATTTCCTAACTATAGAGTTTAGTTGGGGGCACAAACCCCCAATTGGGTCAATATTCAATTAGGATGCTTCATTACGAGTCCATGGCAACCCAAATTCATTTGGACTTGTTATTTATGGAGTCAAAGTGAGTCAAACCTCAACTGTACCTAGTGTCTTGGCAGAGAGCATAGCACAAGTTCCTAAAGAGCGTACCGCCACTCTGTTTTATGTCACGACTCAATCTCTTCACCAAGAGCATATTATGGGTTCCTAAAGAGGGTATCGTGTCTATGTTCCACATCACACATAGCAAAGAGGCAATTTGGGCATAAAAACCCATGGCACTAAATCAAAGGGCATGGTACAACCTTTTCACATGACTAGGACCCTCCAACAACTAACCTAACATACTCCTACACGTTGAGGTCATCAACTTGCCTACTTATACCCTTCAATTCCTCTTTGTGAAGCCTTTGGGATTATCCTTTCCTCCTCCCTATCTTCCACCTCTCTCATGCTCTTGAGTTGTTTGTACCTATCATCTCCAGCACCTTTAGAGAGACCACTTGTGATTAGCTTGGCTTGAACCTTGAAGGCTTTTTGATTCATCCTAAGGCATCTTTGTTGGCCTAGTTCGACTCACACTTTGGACAATTCAACCCTACATCCTTGACGGAGGCTCAACTATAACTAGGGCAAGGAAGGTATCATCCCCCTAAGGGCACTTGGGTCTTTCTACTCATCATTACCATTGATTTATCTTTGATGGTAGTAGATCGGTGTTGTTTGTGTATAAACAACGAGCACCTCTACAAGTACCACTTGTGATTAGCTTGGCTCCAACCTTGAAGGCATGTGGATTCATCCTAGGGCATCTTTATTGGCTTGGTTCCACTCATCCCTTGGACAATTCAACCCTAGAACCTCAAGGGAGGTTCCATCACAACTATAGCAAGGGATGTATCACCCCCCTTGATGGCAATTGGTTCTTTATACTCATCATTACCATTGTTGGCTCTTTAATGGTAGCAGATCTAGTGTTGTTTGCATATATGTGTGTGTGCATGTGCGTGTGTGTGTGCATGTGCGTGTGTGCATGTGCGTGTGTGTGTGTGTGTGTGTGTGTGCGTGTGTGTGTGAGTGCATGCATGGGTGTGTGTGTGTGTATTTGTATTGAAGATCAGATACAAGTTTTGTCTTGTAGGAAATTGGAGTTGCATGTGTAGGATGTTGGTCACTCTTAGAGGCATGTCACAAATCTCCTCTTCAACCCAAGTAGCTTCAGCACCTCCAATAGTGAAGTCTAGGTGAGTTCCTTTTATCCTTCTCTTTGTATTTAAAACATTAGGGTTTCTAGCTCATTAAAGGAATTATCAATAAATTAACCCTAGCTAGTTGGTTTACTTCCTTTCTCTGATTTGCTAGTAAAACCTAATTTGAAACCTAAGTGAAGTACCACAATAATTTACATCCATAGGTTAACATAATCAAGATCTTAAACCCTAACTAACCTAATGGCCTTCCCTTTCCTTTAGATCCTCTCTTCCCTCACCCTAGGGTTTCTCAGTGTAGCCCTAAACACGAGTGGCAACTCCACATTTCTCTTTTCCCCCTTTTTAGAAGTGTTTTGAGTGTGCGGCTAGTCTTCCATCCCCTACCCTCGAGCTACATGCGGTAGCACGAACCTGTTCATTCGCTACGGGGGTCAAAGTAATTGCTAAAATTAAACATCCAAGCATAATTCTTCTATATGAATGAGCTTCCTTTGCTTTTTATGTTACTCAAAGATAAATTAGTGCAATAAATGACCCCACATGTGTTCATGAATGAGGAATATTTATAAATGGGGAGAAAATGGGAGTATATCTAATTTATTGACTTTAGACACTCTAACAACCAAAATGCCAATTTTCTTAATATTAGCAACCTTACCAAAGAAGATTTATGGAACCAAAACCCTCAAAATTGTTGATTTTCAGAACCCAACACCCGGCTAATAATCCCAAATGAAATCACTTCATTAATTAAATGTAGAATTGAGTTTTAACTAAACAGCGAAAGCATTAACAACATAAACCAAACACATTTGCACACAAGATTTTCAGGTAAACAACCCTTGGAAAAACCCTTGCAGAAAAACCAGATCTGTGATGATTTTATTTATATAAAATCGGGGCTCCCGTCCTGGGATAATGGCCCTTCTGAGAAATACACTACAGCAATAGCCTAGCCCTCTCGGCTCCTATCTCCTCGTTACCTTTCCTCAACCCTTGCCCCGGCACACTTGAGTGCTCACTCACTCTTTGTGTACCATCACTGTGTCTCATCCTCTCACCTAGTTTGCCTTTTATTACATTGAGTTAACCCTAACTCCAAAACCCTATATCTCCTAAAGTGATAAACGACTGAGATCTAATCTCACGTTCATTTTAGATCTGACAGCTAGGACTCAATCAACTCACTTAAGTTACTAATGCTAAGGTCATTCACTTTAATTAATGACTTATAAAGTGAACTTCCTAAAGTTTACTGAGAGGTTACAAAGACGACTTCCACATGTTAGACACAAGCCAACATGGAAGTACATGTTCGATGCTACAAACATCAACACTCCCTCTTAGCGAGTAAGGTACTTCCACCACCCGGAGATGGCTCTATCTTCGCTATCAAATATGTTGCCATGGTTGCTCTCCAATCCACTTGATTGGTTGCTCCCTCTGAAATTGAAGCTATCCTTGCCATCTCGCTCGGACCTGTCTTCGAAGACTTCCCTAGCTGCCTGTATCCCTGACCGGGACCCGTTGCCCGCTGCCCGAATCCTTTTCTGGGCAGCCCGGAGCCTTTGCTCGCTGCCCAAACTTTTTTGTTTGCTACCCGAACAATTCCGGGGCTGCCCGGTTGCTGCCTGAAAATTTTCAAGCACTCCTGGTTGTTGACCGAGGCACCTGCCCACTGCTAGTGGGTTGCCCAAACCTTTGTGGCCCCTATCGAGCAGTTATGCGGTTTGTTGGTGGCCTACGACCTATCATGGCAGCTTGCCCCTGCGGTCGACGACTACGAAACCCACATCTATTCGATGGCTCTCTAAAATAGCGGTTGTAGCCTCTTTACGCCCCCAACTCCTGCCTGCTCCTTTCTGCCCTCGACTCCTCGCGTTGGTTGCTCTGCTTGCCCACGCGGCCACCCTTTGTCAACGGCTTGGTAGTTGTCGGTCTGGAAACTGTTGTGGCGGCTCGTCCTGCAATTGGCAGCTACCTAACCCCCGCAAAAGCCCTCTCTGCACTTCCTTGCTCGTGGCTCCCTGCTCGAGCCTGCCTAGCGGATCCTCCCGACCTATCTCCTATACGTCTGGATGTCGTTGATTGTTGGCGGCCTCACGCTGCCCAGCCTCCATGCACAAATCCTCTCCACGCTACCACTCGCCGATTGTTTCTCTTTTCTCAATCGTCCAGCGCTCAGGCTCTCTGTTGGTCCTCACACAACTACAACACCACACCCGTCGAATATTTCCCCCAGTTGTCGACCGATCTACCAACGGCTCAGCTCGTGCATTAAACTTGTCGATGGTTGTTGTTAATCGACCCAACCTCACAGACTTAGCCCAATCTGCACACTTGCACACAGTGAATCTCTTCTGTAATCGGCTCTTTCTACAGCCCGTGCGGTTGTTACTCCTATTATCTATATGCTCACAGCCACTCGCAGACTCCTCTCCCGGTCGCCCTTCTCTACGTCCAAGTACGGTGGCTGTCATACAATAGTACGATTCTTTAAAAAAAAATATTTACCCTCAACAGCTCCTGCAGAAAAAATTCCCGCAGCAAATAAATCTCATCGCTGAATATTCTCGATTAGTGCAAAAACCGACTTCTTCAGAACCGAAGCTCTGATACCATGTTAATTTTCTAAACCCAACACCCGACTAATAATCCCAAATGAAATCACTTCATTAATTAAAAGCACAACTGAGTTTTAACTAAACAATGAAAGCATTAACAACAGAAACCAAACACATTTGCACACGAGATTTTAGGGTAAACAACCCCTGGAAAGACCCTTGCGAGAAAACCAGATCTATGATGATTTTATTTATATAAAATCACAGCTCACGTCCTATGATAATGGCCCTTCTGAGAAATACACTGCAGCAATAGCCTAGCCCTCCTGGCTGCTATCTCCTCGTTGCCTTTCCTCGACCCCTGCCCCGGCACACCTGAGTGCTCACTCACTTTTTGTGTACCATCACTATGTCTCATCCTCACACCTAGGCTGCCTTTTATTACATTGAGTTAACCCTAAGTCCAAAACCCTAGGATCTCCTAAAGTGATCAACGACTGAGATCTAATCTCACGTTCACTTTAGATCTGACGGCTAGAACTTAATCAACTCACTTAAGTTACTAATGCCAAGTAAACTTAGGCATTTAACTTAATTAATTAAAAGGTCACTCACTTTAATTAATGACTCATAAAGTGAACTTCCTAAAGTTTACTGAGAGCTTACGAGGATGACTTCCACGTGCTAGACACAAGCAAACGTGGAAGTACGTGTCCGATGCTACACAGTACAAACATCAACAAAAATCAAGCCTAAAAAACCTTGTCATAGTAACTAAGGGATGCCCTCCTACATCAATGAAGCTTCCTTTTTGCCAAAGTGTGGTTGAATAATTTAATTTTGTTGTTAGTTGCTTGTACATTGATTAATTTCTTTGTGTGTATGATAAGTTGGGCTCCAACAACCTTGTTGAATAATTTCATTTCATTGTCAGTTGCCTATACATTGAATAATTACTTTGTGCGTATGACAAGTTGGGCTCCAACCTCTCTCCAACAATATGACGACTTCAATCATGCATAAATATTATCCACTAAAACTTTCCATGGAATCGTCATAAAGTTTACATAATTGTCCTAAAGGCAATATATGAGACTATTAAAATTTCAAGCTACTACAAGAACATAGAGTTACGGAAGCCTTCCTATAGCTCATGGATGAGAGCAATTAGAGCTATTTTATGGATTTGCTACAACATAAACAATTTTCACATGGTTCTATACTCTACTTACTACTCTCCCAAAGAGGAATATAGACTTCGCATCATTCATATCCAATTGTATTTATCCACGGAAATGGGGTCTAGACATGGGATCTATGCCCCTCCTAGGATAGGTCAACTTCGTCATGCAATGTGCCCTCTGCTCTAGAAAACTACACCTTCTCTAAATATACCAATCTGTTTACATAACAATGGCACTCCTCCCAAAGCAAACTAGTGCAATCTGTCTACATAACAACCACACTCCTCCCAAAGCAAGCTGGTGCAATCTGTCTACGTAACAACGGCACTCCTCCCAAAGCAAACTGGTCTCACGCCTAGCTCCATCTGCCATCAATGCTGCACACACATCTCGAGGTATGGATCTGTTGCACCTAGGTTCTGCTGTCACTGCTATGCTATGAGAAAGGAGAACCAACTATCAAGCAAACAAGATAAAAATCTAACACGAAAGTGTCTAAGGCAGCTAACCAAATTGTGTTGAAAGTTTAGGCTTTTACAATGAGGTTTCAAGCCTAACCTTATGTCAAAAGCCCAATAATGAAGCCTTTCTGTAACAAGTGAAAATGTAAAAAATGTTAAAGGATCTTTAATACAAAAAGGATAGGTGCGTCAAGATAGAAGGTTGAAGTCTGAGATTGATTTACCAAGTACAAGGAAAACAAACAAACACCCTAACATAAAGAACAGCTCTGTAAAGAACAGATTGTCAATCAGCAATGAAAAACCCATAAAAACAATAAGCTGGATTCTGGAACCAAAGATGACAGATAGTTCATCAACAAATGAAAAGGCACTCATGTCAAGATTAGCATCGGCATTATAAAATGCATCAATAATGGAAATCAATGCACGCCACTGATTAAGAAGAAGATTACCAATAGAGATTTAAAAATTTTAAGAATTGCTGGGGAAAAAGCAAGTTAAAATTACAATCAAATACAACACAAACCAGAATGAAGATGTCGTCACAGGATTGTAATATAAGGAAGCAATTGTTGCTCACAAAACAAACTAGTTATAGAACACTTATCCCACCAACCTTCTTACTAATAGTCCTTTGATACGTTTCATCTATGGCATCCTTTTGTATATGTGATCACTTATCTTCCACAATTCCAATGAGGTTCGTTGTCTTGCAAGCTAACAACTACTCATCAATTGTTTAAAGCATAAAGTGCAAAATAAGTATGATATTTATCAAGGCGAAGGGACCAAATACAACATTGCACTCAACCCCTTTTCTTTGATAATTAAGTGATCATGTTATATCAAAAGTTAGAACACATATTATAGTTACTCTGGTCACCTTGAGGTTAGGAGCATCGCTATAAACACTAATGCTCATCATTCATCTCATATGTTTACCAGAACACCAAGAGTTGACCTAAAATCAAGAGTGGAGGCATGTCACTATTTACACAAGTCACATATAGCAACTTAAGGTTGGACCAAGATCTCCCCTATTTCATTTGTAATAATGTTGGTTTTAGAGGCAGAAGTCTCCTCGTGGAGATTCCAATGAACAACAAATTTTCAGTATTTTGTCTTCACTCAAATATTTCTTCAATTTGGCAGTATGATTGTCCTATCTTCGTGTTCTGTACCTTCCTAGTTTCCACTTTCCATACATATGACTTATAGGCTATTTGTCATGTCTCCTGTTGTGAGTTTCATGTTATCATGATTATTTACTGCTAAGTACTTTTATGAGTTCCTTAGTTGTGTACCCTGAACCAAGACCAAAAGATACTCTCTAAATCCATATTTGTAATCCAAGAGTTGATATTGAACTCTAAGTTTTCAAAATATTGAGAAAAAACACAAAAAATATCTCTATAAAATCGATGCAAGCAAGTCCATGCAACAAACTCAAAAGCTAACACTTCCAAACCTATGTTGCAGGAAACATGTAGGGGAGGGATGTGCCCTGTATGTTTCTGTACGGAAACATGTGCAGTACAGCCTGGAAACGCATGTCAAGTCAAGCCATACACCCGTGACACGCCTCCATCGTGTGGGAAATGCATTTCATACAGCCTGAAACACATTTTCAGGCTGTACCACTATCCGTAAACTGCATTTCTAAAATGGTTTAGCTCATTTTTTACTCAGTTTTTTCTTGGGTTTGACCAAAAATGCTGGCAATTAATGGTAATGTTATATTCTTAAAGTAAAAGTTGACATTTCCTTTATCTTTGCTTTTCTATCCTTTTACTTAAGTTTAACAGCACCGTTTAAGTAAAAGGATAGAAAAGGAAAGATAAAGGAGATGTCAACTTTTACTATAAGAATTTAGCATTACCATTAATTGTTTCAGGATATTTGAGAATGGTTCCAACCTCATCAGACTACATATGGAGAAAGTAGAATTTCATATCCCATTCAAAATTCAGCAAACTTGACAATTTTCAGGATTTCAAGATTGGCGGGATTGCAATATTTTCATTGTATTCTATCATGTATGAGAGTATGGGATTAGCATTTAATCAAGGGCACCAAGCCCTTTATCTACCCCAATGTTGGTGGCGCTGATCATTGAACTCTGTCACAGCCTTAGTAAAAAAGTACCCTTCACTCGAGCCAAAATCATTGATTCGGCATGTTAAGCTTTTCTATCTTATTTTAAGGTTTGGATTAGTCAGTTTCATCAAAATTGGATCGTGTTGAGTCTTGACTGATGTTCATAGAGGATCAAGGTAGAGGCAAGGCTTAGACAAGGAGGCAGAAGGTGATACTAATGATGAAGATCCCAATATAAGCGATGGTGGAACATTGCTTGTCATTTAAATGTTCTTGCTCATATATTCATAATGCTTTCTTTCAAAGTTTTAATATAATGTGCTATTTATAAAATAGCACATTATTATCATTATTATTATTACTATTCTTTTTTGTAATATCGTGTTTCCCTGTTTCCAAAATTACAAATATAATATAATATACAATCTTATTTTGTAATATAACATTTCCCCATTTCCAAATTTTCGAGGGGTTGTGTTTCCAGCTGTTTCCATTTCAGAACTCGTACCCATTTCCCCATACCACAACTTAGTTCCAAACCAAACCCATAAAGCTAAATGCAAGACATGGAAAAATACTTATTACTTTGCAGAAATGCAGCGTCAAATATGGATGAATCTTCAGACATTCTAGGCATACCCTTTACAGAGATTGCAACTGTTATCGTATATGCATAGCATTTTCAAACTGTGGCATTCACCATTCCTTGACAGTTCCCTTCATATTCAAAAGATTTGGTGTCTCTAGCCAGTTTTGAGAGAAAAAAACATATTCATCGGAGAGACAAGGGCATCAAGACAGAGTAAAATGATCCAATATAAGAATACTAATCTCTTTGTCCTATTTTCAGTTAGGCATACTACCATGTCCTACTGCAGTCTATAAATCCATGACCACTTAATTCCATTTTGCCTGAGAATACACTTCAGTTCCTGTTAATGCACCCGATGCTTGTAAATGCAAACAATATCAGTAATACAAAATAAAGGTTCCAGCTTCCTAGTAGTTATGAATCAAGAACCTATATAACACAATGATGCATTTGAATGCATCTAGCATGCCTTCAATGTGTATTCTATCACTGGCACTGAGTAGTAGTTTCATAGCTGACCTGAGCCACAAACGAACCTTCAAAATAAAATAAAAATTACCGAACTTTGAATGTAAGGATATAGAAAGGATATGTATGGAGGGTAAAGAGATCCAAAGAAGACAGACAAGAAAGTAGATATACTAAATTCACCCCAGAAAAAGTGAACTCACCCATATGTATACACATCGTCAGGTTTCTTCCTGGCAACTGCCATTGCAAATAAGGAAAAAGATAGAACACCACAACCAAATGTTAAATGAAATGCATCCGATACCAAACCTGCAAAAATCAATAAGAATACTTTCAGCTGCCTCATAAAACTGGGGGGTTTGACAAATTTTAACATGCTTCCTAATTCTTGCTTCAGATCTTCCAGGTTACAAATGTACAAGATGACAATCCAAATAATAAAAAGAAAGCATTCAACCATGCACTTAGCTGCAGAAATCCACTTTTAAATAGACTAAAAATTTTAAATCGGAACTTGTAGATATAAAACAAGTAGGTTAGTTTGATTGCCACCAAACTAAGGCCTCATGAGCCATAAAGCTGAGGTGTACTCATTCTCATACTTCTTTGACTAGTTTCCTTTTATCCCAATGCGGCAAGTTTGCCCTTCCGCAATCTGGGAGTATTATAATTCATGTACCCAGCTTGCAATATCCAAATCAGAATCTTTCAGATAAAAATCCACAAATGGTATCCATTCGGCCAAAGTTGCCCAGGGCTTGCACCTAACCCCAACTACAGGCACAAGTGGCCCACAAAGAACAAACATACCATTGGGGAGACTTGAACCCTGGTGAGGGCATTAACAACACACTGTTGTCACCAAGATCAGGCAAAGCCCCATTGACTACTCAAAAATAGAGATCAGGCAAGGCCCAGCTGACTACTCAAAGATAGAGATCAGGCAAGGCCCCATTGACGACTCGAAAATATAAATTAGCTATGCTATTATCTAACTGAAGTACCCAATGTGTTTATGTTTATGTTTTAACATCCTTTCGTACCAAAATTTGTCTATAGGACCTCCTCTCCCAGAATCAAAATGGAAAATAGAATTCAGTCAAAATTTACTCTTCCTCTAAATAAATACAAAATTGAAATAGTGGTAAGGAAAATAGGGTTCCATACCTACACGTCCAGTGAAAAGTCCAATAAGCAGCTCCAAGGTCGAATAAGCAAAGTTAAGCATAATTAAAGTAAAAAGTTTCTTCATCGGCCGGCTTCCAGAGCTGAAGATCGGAATCGCTGACCAGACCAATCCGCTCAAGGAATCCGAATGCCGGAAAGAGCCATGGCTGTTAAAATTGGGCTTCTTAGCACTACTATCAGTAGTCACCAGATCCCCTTTCCACAGCTGTCCATCTTCTAACGAAGGGCTTGTCTTGTCCGACAATTGAGAGTTGTTGAAGAGATGTTGGTTATGATGGTGGTGGTGCTGATTATGATAGTGATCACGGGATATGCTGGATAAGCTTCTGGATAGCGAAGGTTTAAGGTTAGGGATGATGGAAATTGAAGGCTGGCTAGGGTTTTGTCTGAAAGAGGATTGACGGCTAAATGCAAATCTGCGGTCCAAATTTGCATCTTCTTGCTCAGGGTCTCGATGGCCAAATGATCTGCTTCCCAATGCCGAATAACGAGAAGAAGCCAGGTTTTTGTTTACTAAATCTAGGTCTACCTGAGAGGTCGCGGGTTCCATTTCGCTTCCAGACACAATTTCCTCGTTCTGATGATAATGGTGGTGAAGACGGTGTTCCATTGCTGCGAATTGGAGCTCCAGATTTCAAACTTCGAACTGCCATACCAAACCCTAAAAATTTTGAAATAAAATGCGAATTGCAGATTCTGCTAGATGACATTAAGATTCTGTGACAAAAAATACAAGAGGAAAAAAATGTGTTCTATAATTTACCTATAGAGAAACTGTTATCTCTGCATGCACGTCAAATGACGATGAAGTCGTTTTCGATGGCATCCCGCAACCACGTTTTGCAGGGCTACACTTGACGAAAAAACAGAGAGATGCGGCTTTGATTGCAAAATACTTTCATGAAGA
Organism: Picea engelmannii; assembly: GCA_009831015.1. NCBI lineage: Eukaryota > Viridiplantae > Streptophyta > Pinopsida > Pinales > Pinaceae > Picea > Picea engelmannii. The sequence continues at coordinate 1,082,787 of ML778997.1, forward strand.
GAACGTGGGGATGTCAAAATATAAATATAATAATATTTAAAAATGTGCTGTAATTCTTTCGGCAGACATATGACGTCAAGTTAATATTTATCTTTAATTCTTGGTTTTTATGGAATTTCGGAGTTTCCCAATTTCATATATAATTTTTAATTTAATAAAATAACGAAGTAAAGTTGTTTTTCACAAATATATTAAAGGAGCATACCGAAAACCGGGGGAAAGGCAACGCCCAAAGGAATAATATAGTTGTTTTTATAAGTATATTATTTCATAAGTGTAATTGTAATGGTATATTAATTATGAGTAGAAAAATGATTTGTTGCAAGGTGTTTAGGTCAAAGTATGATTGATAGGTATTTGGTAGTAAATATTTGAAACTATTCCATATCATGTATAGAAGTATGGACCAAGTCAAATAGTTCATGTATAGAAGTATGATTACAACATAGAAGAATCTAGAAGGTATGCAACAAAGAAGATAAGTGTGTCTTTTCTTGTTTTTGTAGTGAGACATAACCAACATCCTTCATTTTTTCATAGCGTTCGAAGGAGAAGGTTGGTGCTATTTGCATTCATTCTATAGTAGTAGTGTGTGACATTGCCGTGAAGGTCAAGCCTTGATGTTCAATGTTTCCAATGTCAATGGTAGACCTTGTCAAGGTCATGCCTTGAGATTTATGGATAGTCAATGCCCAGGCCATATTAAGAGGTATTTGTTTCTTGTTACTCCTTTGTATGGGTGGAATTGGTACATGCTTTGGTTGGGTTTGTTCCCATGGAGAGCCAATGTATTTATCAAATTCCACATCAACATATGTTGGCAAATTTGGAGGGTTTGTTCCTGATGCATATACAATTTGCATGACTAATCTGAGAGCACCATTGAGTAATCCTGCTTGGACCCATAAATTGCAGGATAACATAACTCATTGGCCTATACATAGCAAGATATGTTTTTCCAATTGATCATCATCATGATGGTGTGCATTTGAAGCACCAAGTAATTCTGCAGCATTGCGTGCAATTGGCTTATTCAAGGATTGAAGCATGAACTTGTTATGGTTGTCGACAAGAATGTTTGTTGCAAATAGGTGGATTGAAGGATCAAACAATAGATGTTCTTCAACAGATAAGAATTTGTCAGTCCTGTATTGAAGGAGGTTCCAATCATGAATGGTTGGTGTAGCATTGTGAAGGTTGGCTAACAACGGGTGGAAGCGGGACTGGGTGACAGAGATGCCTTGTTGCTGGAATATTGTTTCCAACTTGACTACAGTGGTAAAGGTTGTCCATAAGCTCATGCCTGGAGTTTCTCCTGCATAAAGAGGTTTGTCCATCACTGGTGGTAATTGACCCAAGTCACCCAAAAGAATTATTGAACATGAACCGAATGAGCAGTGATTTTTTTCTGGAAATGCCTCACGCAAGCGACTTTCAATTTGCACAAAAAGTCTAGACCCTATGAAGCTCATCTCATCAATTAGAATGTAGTGAATATGTTTCATCTCTTTTTTGAACACTGCAAGGGATTGACCATGTAAAGGCCTCATGTCCTTGATAAGAATCCTAAGTCATGCATGTATAGTGGTCGCATGTATGTTAAATGTTACAACTCCAGTAGGGGAAAGAAGTAATAGTGGGCTATGGCTAGAGGGTGCTTGAGAAGATAGTGCTTCTCTGATGCAGTGTATAAGGTAGGATTTTCCTGTGCATGCAGTGCCTTGGATGATCATCTTCAATGGTTCTTTTAGTTCTTTTGCTTGTAAGTAATGCATGATGATATCAAATGCAATGTGTTTATTTGTAGAGAATGTATTTTTGGAAGGAAAAAACTGATTTATTTCTTGTAGTACTCTTGTATTCCTTCGATGATAGTTGATGAAGCTTGGTGCAGTGTCTAATGTATCTTGTGATACTTTGAGTTGATCCCATGGGTGGTAAGTGTCAATCTCTCGAAGTCCCAACATATCAAGAGAAGTGAAGTTGATATTGTCAGTAGGGACCAATCTTGATAAAGACTGCCATTCATTCATCTCCATGTTTGGTTGTATGTTAGTATGGCTATGCTCATCTTCAGATGTTTGGTCATTAGGAGTGGGCATTGGGATGTGATCAACATACCAGACATGGTAGTGATCTCTTATGGTCTCCCAGGTAGCCATAATGTCTTCATTTGAAAGGCTTGTATCTTCATAGAAGGAACAAAAGGGTTTGTATAAAAGCAACTCACTCCAACAGAACTCAACAAAGTTATCAGAATCTTTGTTTGGTATGGTAGAATAAAGTGGCCATACATGGACAATTGTGGGGATGTTTCTTTTTTTCCACTTTTCTTTTTTCTATGCTTGGTTATATGTTGAGTGTTTTGCGAGGTCAAACAAACATATAGGGTCGAGAAAAATAGGGCATATTAGATGTGCATCAATGAAAGTGGATCCAGATAAGCAATTAGGCAAATCATAGGAGATTCGACGAAATATTTGACGACCAACATTGAGTTTGGTGAAGGTGTGGCTGCATGTGACAAGGGGTAACTTTTCGAGCATATGGCAAGTTTCTTGGGCACTTATGTTACGGTATACAATTGCTTTTGAGTGCAAGCGGCGATAAGCAGTTGAGGCAGTGTCATCTAGATGTGACGTAGATGCAATTCTGGTCAACATATGGTGGTAGGTCTCTGATCTCCCTTGTGCTTTGGAAACATATTTGGCAATGTATTTTAGAACTGCATACCAAGAGAGGACTGGTTGGCAATCTACATTTGCTCTCCATGCTTGGAGTATGTTAGAATTATGGATATTTAGGCGCTCATCATTGTGTGTCGGACGATATGTCTTTTGACCCATTTCATCAATGTAGAGTGATGACTCCATTTGTACCTTCCAAGGGAATTTATACCTGCATTCGAGTGTGGCTCATTTTCTACGAAGACATGTTGTCTCATTGCATTTTGTATGTCTTTGAACTCGATTTAAGAGTTGTTCATAGTCCTCAAGTGGGTTGGATGCAAATATCTCATTTTTGTATCTAGTAAGCAAGGGTCATCTTCAATGGAATGATGCATAGCCATGTGTGTGTCATGGTTTTCTCTAGCATTCTAGGATGTAACATAGTTATCAAAGAAACTCTTTGCAACATAGATTTGATTTGGGTCTTCCCAATTTAATCTTTCCATGTTTTGAGCATCAACAAGCCACATAAAGCCATGTATATGTGTAGAGCCATGATGTTGCCATTCATACCTGCAAAAGGGATATGAAATGATTAGTAAAGAGCATATAAATGTATAGGTTTGGTAGAGGTAATTGCAAATGGTATACATTGTGTACCTATACCAATAATCAATTGCGTGCATTTTTTTTGTAGTATCTCCTCATGGAAGATTGAAAACCTTCTGTGCATGTAAGCAACTATAGTGTGGGGGTAGTCAATGGCATTGTTTGTACACCAACGTTGGCGAAGCATTGGGTCGAGAGGGACACCCTTTTGCATAATTGCGTGCAAGTCTGGCCATTGTGTGTCTGCTGCACTGAGAGTGAAAAGCAAGGTTGGGCATTGAAGTTGCGTGATCATGTATGTTAGCTCGGTCCTTTGCATGGTCCAGAATGATCTAGTCCCACGTAGATGTGCTCCGAAGCGCATGACTTGTTCTGGGAGTTTGTCTGCAGGGAGTTCTTTGAGATGCGCACACAATTCTTGAATTGTGGTGGGTGTGTTATGATTTTGGCCTTGTTTGAAAAAAATGTAGTTGTTGATTGACTTCAATGGCGCATAATCAAATTGTAGAGGTAGTATCTGAAACGAGGATGAATACCAAACCTATTGTCATGGTATCTCATTAAGTGTATTGCATAAGTATCAAGTGGTATGTTTCTCATGCGTGGTTGGCGAGGAAGGACATCTCTTGTGGGGAAAAGAGCAGGAAACGCCATGTCGAATAGACCCTCTGTGTTGTATTCATTGATTGGTGATCGTCCAATTGTTGGCCATTCAATTGTATTTGGTCAAAAGTTATCTGTAGTGTTTACAAATGCTCTTATTTTTTCTAGTTCTCGTTGTGTATTAGGCAATCTAAAGGCAAAGTAAGACATTGGTTGTTCATCTTGGCAAACATCATGGTTTTCTAAAGAGATATTTGGTACTTCCATGGGAGAAGTTAAAGTTTATGTAGAGACATCATGAAGGTGAGTGGAGACATTGCTGCGCGTAGTGGGAAGTGAGGCAAGTGCGTTTTGGTCAATTTGTACGTCATTGTAATATTTGTCATTTTGTATCTTGTAGAGCAATGCATTGATAACATGAGATTTTGTTGCATAACATTTCCCCTTTCCTCCATGTCTCTTGACAACTAAGATATCAAGTTCTGAAAGGTGATGGGGCAAGAAAGTTGCTATGTGGAGGATTTGTTGCGGGAAACTAATAGTGTGGCCACTATATTTGTATTGTCCACCTTGAGGATGCCTAACTTGCAAGATGGGGCTCATTTGAGCAATTAACATGTCCTCAACCTGTGTAAGTATTGTCAGAACTGTGGGTTGGTCACCGAGGTCCATATTATTCCATTTGGAGAAACGATGCCAATTATTTTCTCTATGACAACGAGTACAAATGTGTCCATTTAGAGATGAGCGAGTAGGATTGCCTGGATATGATTCCATACATGTAGTGCATGTATGTATGTTAGACAAGGCATCAATACATTTTTGGAAAGATTGGGAAGCATGTGTATGGGGTTGAGGTTCTAGAACACGTGTTGGTAATTCCACACAAGGTTGGTTTTGATTTATAAGTGAAGTCTCTCTAAGTCTATCCAAGTGTTTTTTTTTTTTTAGCATATTTTATTCGACATTGTTCATTTTGTTGGATCCTAGATGTAGATAGAGGAGTGGTGACTGAGCTAGTGGTTTCTGTATTAATAGTGTAATTGTTCCATCTATTTTTATTTTGGGTTTATTTCTATAGTATGAAGTGTATGGCATTGCCGATTGTATAGAGTTTTGCTGGGAAGTTGAATTTGTGAAGATTTTATGTGCAAAGTATTTGTTGGCATGCATTGTTGAAAGAGAACATGCATTTGTAGTGATCTCGAGAGACCTTCACCAGTGATGTATGTTGTTGTAGTTGGCAACATTGGGGCAATTCTTGTGCCAGATGAAATTTCTTATAAGAGAAAAAAAAAATTGTAGTTAGAATTCAAAGCACTTGATATCACATTTTGTATGTTTGCACACTACTACATATGACCAAATTTGCCACGGTTTTTCGTTGTTATTGCCACACATATCCATCGCACTTTCCACGAAGGCAAACAGTTTTTTTCATGGAACTTTTTTCGTCGCTATATCCACGCATTCGTTTTTCGTAGAAACAACAACAAAATCAGACCACCACCTGTCACCATCTTAAAAAGAGGCATACTTTTTTCCGACGAAATCGTGGCAATAGCGACGAAAAAACGTGGCAATAATGACGGAAAAAGTGTGTCAGAGTAAAAACCCCACCACTGGCGTGTGACGCAGATGCCATACTTGCGACGAAAAAGCGTGGCAAGTAGTGACAAAAGATCGTCGCAAGAACGACCAACAAATGTGGCAGAGTAAAAACACCTATCAATAGCTTGCGACGCAGATGTCATACTTGTGATGAACTATCGTCGCTATTGCCACGCCTTCTGTAGGTTTAAAATAAAAATTGATAGTTTTCCCCTGGTTTTTAAGAAATCTCCTATCACATCCTTTTGTGTGGATAAGGAAATCCCAGTTATGATTTTGAAACATGGTCCTATATGAGGGCATTTTCTATCTCATTTTCCAACATTAAATAGGCAATCTCAAGATTATTAGCAAGTTTTGTGTATTTAACTATCACTGGAGAATTAATGAGAGCATCATTAAGTTTATGCATTTATGTATTCAGAAATGGACTTTAAACAACAAAAAATATTGATTTCGTGAAGATTTATGTCGTTGGATTCTGGCCAAAAAAACCATTTCGTAGAACAGTTAGACAACGCCCAATTTTCCATGTCGATTTTGAAGTGGGTGTGGGAGCATCTCAACTCCAAATTCTCACACCTACCAACGTTCTTGCCATCCATTCGAATTTTCCATGTCGATTTTGAAGTGGGTGTGGAAGCATATCAACTCCAAATTCTCACACCTACCAACGTTCTCGCCATCCATTCGAACAAGCGTGGAAAATTTGGTCATGCAGCTTGAATATAGCTAGTTTGAGGCTATGTCGATCAGTCGACCTACAAAGCAAATGAACAATTATTGATCAAAGATAACCCTTCTTTATATAATGCCAAGGTTAGGAGAGAATTCATGGGCCTAATATATGTTTTCTTATCAAGCTATTGAGACATGGGCACATAGGTAGAACCCATATATGTTACAATCAACCAATTTGATTGCACTAGTATTGGAGCGAGAGTTGCAACAATGTCCAAAAGGTTCAAAATCTAGGTAATGGTCATGTAGTAATGAGACAAGGGCATAAATATGAAAAGTACAATACACTTATATCTAAAGTTCAAACCATTAAAAGTTATTAAAACCATCTTCATATATGAAACAAGTTCAAGAAATCTTGATGAAGTAGCATGATACTTCTATTTGGTGACACACAATGACATGTGAACGGTTGATTTGTTAAGTTGAAGCACGACGTATCTCGAGTCATGTTCCTTACAAATATAGATGGATACAATGTGTCATTGTAAGGTCATCAATGCTTGTCTTTCCTAAAACACATGTTACAACGTACTATAAACAATGCAAAGTGAAGGAACCTTGAAGCAAGATAGACTTAGGGAAACATGACATTGAGAAGCCAATAAACCTAGGAAAGTGTGAGAAGGCATATGGCACTTACGACTTAATTCAAAGGCATCTAGCACTTACGACTTAATTCAAAGGCATCTAACACTTACGACTTAATTCAAAGGCATCTGGCACTTACGATTTAATTCTCCGATGTTGTAGAGCCATGATATATTTTTGGACATGAATACTATAATTATTTTTGACAATTTTCATTACTTGTTGAAACTCAACCAAAAAAAAGACAATCTACAAATTAAGTTAATTAGATATTCAATTATTTTCAAACAGTAGCAAGAGGTTAATAATATGTGCTCCTTGCTGAAGGGACTTTTGGAGACATTGTGGGACAAGATTGGATGGCATAGACCTAATTTTCAAGACAATGAAGATGCACATACACAACTACAACAAAGAGATAGTTTGGCTTATCATTTTTGAGAGAGCCAAATGTTATGTCCATTTTATGCTTTTGTGCATTTAAGCATAAATCCATTACAAATTAAAACATAGTCAAAGAGTTACTTGTTCCTTCATTAAATCAAATGCTACAAATTAGAAACAATTCCATTATAGGAAATAGTAGAACGCAAAGGGTTACTACTTGTTCTTATGGTAATTGGAAGGTCTCTACATGATCAACCCCATGCAACATGGATGAATGTGTAGTACATGCTTTCTGAAGGGAAAACAATACATGATTATCAATAAATAACACTTCTAAAATGCATGGTAAAAAGCATAGTTATCTTTGAAGAAGTCTGTGAATGCTTTTTGGACATGAGAATATTTTTAGAGGCTAACATATTCGTTGATCCATTCTTAGACTTGGGGTTTTATGCTCATAAGTTGAAAAGGAAAATTGCTTACATAATCTCAACAAAACTTGCAAGTCAAATCTTATGAATCTAGTAAGCAATCAAAAGAGTGGATGAGCTAAAAATATTGTGAGTCTTTTATTGAGCATGGTGTACTATGACAATGGGCTATCTATTGGATAGGAAAAGCTTATAGTTGATAGACACAACAACAAAAAATGCCTTCGAAAACCAAATTTATTGTTAATTTGCAATGGCCTCTCGACTGAACCAGGATTGTTGTGGAACACCCCTCTTCCCTCCTGATAATGGAATGAATTTGGGGTGATCAACTTGAAGATTCTACACTTAAGCAGTGCACCACTCCAGGTCAATAGGTGCTTAGATTGTCACTCTATATCAAGGTGCATAAAATGAAGGGAGCAAGCTTGAATTAAAAGAAAGCTTGAACAAGTTAACTCCTCCACTCTATATCAAGGTGCATAAAATGAAGGGAGCAAGCTTGAATTAAAAGAAGGCCTGAACAAGTTAACTCCTCCACTCTATATTGATATTTCCACACATATCCCTCCAAGAGGTCAATTCGTTGAGTTGGATATGAGTGTGCAAGACATCCAAAGGCCAAGTGTTTTCAATCACCACCAAACCCTAGCCCTAGGGTGACATCAAGCCCTGAAAGGTGACGTTTTGGCCTCCAAAGGCAAGTTGTTTGGATTGTAGGGGATAGGTGAGATCCTCCAAGGTGTCTCTTAGGCCTCCAAAGGCATGTCATCATCATCCGATGTGTGGGCCCTGGTATCCAGCCTGTGGGCTTCAAGCCCCAAGGAAGCCCAAGCTAGGCTTGTTCTTCCAAATATGTCCACCAAACAAGGTTCTGCAAAGACAATAAATACGCCCTCCAAGGATCTCATTTCAAATGCATCATGATGAGTAAACCAAATCAATAAAAGAGCCTCCATTTCTTCTCCATTTGTCTTGTGTACTAGGTACCCATAGAAGGATTTGATTCTTGTTGAAACTAAAATTCCCTACAATGTGGAACATTTACATGTTCCCCTTTACACAACCACATCTTGTTCCCTTCAACCACATGTAAGGACTCTTGTCAATTTGGGGAATGAGAGCATGGGGAGTTGCAATGCTTAATTTCCTCATTTATCTTGATGGACCCAAAAGTATATGGAATAAATATAATGTCATGAGTCAAGTATATAGGTGGATTTTGTACTAGGGCGCATAGAAAACCAAATCCTCCTAACTTAATGGACCTAAAAATAATATAAAATCTAATGAAGAATTAAGTGCTAGGTATGTGGGATGATTAAGGAATTTGGGGGAAACATAAAGAGAAAAATCCTCTAATATATATGAACCTAAGAAATATACGAAATACAATTTATCTTAAGGTGTTGGGCTTCTGGGAAGATTTTTGAAGTTAGGATATTACAAAGGGTGAAATCCATTATGGGTTTGTAGGGCTGAAAATATTTATCTGATATGATTGACACTGAGGATTTGGCATATGGAAAGAGATTGTTGGATGATCCTTTTAGGCTCCACGTTGTGGCCCTTTTGAGCTTCAAAATATTGTTGTTGGTTTGTCTAGCCAACAACTCAATAAGAAACTCATGACATGAAAGGGAGAAATAAGATATGAATTTCAATAAGTTAGTTTTCCCTTCAATGGTAGGTCTGTAGTTGGCACGCTAGGCTTCACGAATGACAATAGGCCTTAGCAATATAAAATGGACTTAGAGTTGCAACTCATATGCATCCAACTTCCTGCCAACCAATAGGTACATACCTCAGACAAGTAGCTAGCTCGTAGATGATCAAATGACATCCAACCAATAGGCACAAACCTCAGACAATTAGTTAGCTCATACACTTGCTAGGCTTATTGACAACGATAGGTTAGGTCATCCATATTCAATATCATCCTCATGGATGCTAGATGGGTTTGACAGGAGCATGAATACTTTAAGAGTGCATACCCATATTGTCATTTCACTCTCAACAAAAAGATTATGTGATGATGACTTTATCGTCCAACAAATATCCATTTAATTTAGAAGTAAGGAACAATAAAGAGCTTAAACTTTTAATGAACATAAACCTCGACAAAATCAAGGTTTAATGGACCCCGTCATTCTCATGCAATGTTATAGAAGAAAAACCTTTGGATCTACAACTTTTGCAACAGTTAGTGCCTAGAAAATAAAGGTGCATATCTAGATGCTAATAGGGCCTTTACTTTCATGGCTTAAATGATGTAACCCAACATTTAAATTAGAATATAGGTCCCAACTATTATGGTCAAATCCATCAAGGTAGCTTGTTATATTGAATCTAATAATGTATATAAACACAGATCTCTCATAGGATCCATGGCCTGAAGTAAGGATAGATATGTTCTAAATAACACAAAAAAGCATAAGCACACCATAATCATGATAAAGGCAATGGAAGAGATACGAGCTAAGGGATTTTGCTTTGGGTGGAATAAAAAATGGTATTGGTGGAAAAAATGTTCCAAATAAATACTATTCACCTCGAGAATAATGACAAGGATGACGAGGAACCTCAATAGGATCTGTGATAATAGTTTCAATGCTCATTAAATAATGAAGCAAAATTTTACACCATATTGATGAATTCCTTGGAAGATATCAACATGCCTAAAACCATTAAAATTGTAGGATACATCAACAACCAAAATGTCATAATCCTTATCGACTTAGGTAGTACCCACACCTTCATTAAAAATATCGTATACAAACTGAATTGTGTTACACACCCATTTATAAACTTTCAAGTGGTGATTGTAAATGGAGGAAAATGCCACAACATTAAACTAAGTAGATTACAAATTATCAATTTCCATTTACACCATTGTTATTGAAAGGGTGGTTTTGGGGGTTCAATGGCTTAAATCATTGGGTACAATGTCCATGAACCATGAGGAATTAATGGCCTAAAGACTCTACCCATTCAAGTGATTAGCTCACATAAAATGGATAAGCTCCTCAAAACATGTTAATGGAGTTATTATTAATATTCATTGAATAGAAGCCCAACTTAAAGTAGGAAATGTTCCTTTAGAGATAAACACAACTTCAATAAGCATGACATGGTGTTTCGGGAAATTCCCACAAGGTTTCCTTTTTCATGAGATCTCTGAACATGCCATTAAACTTACACCATGTAGTATCTTTGCCAACATAAGGCCCTATAGATACCCTTATGATCAAACGAGAGAGATTGAAAATATGGCACGAGACATGTTGGATGCAAGGATCATTCAACTAGGATAGAGTGCACTCTCCACTCCATTATTCATATTATTATCTTCATTCACTCCTATCAGTACATATTCTCCCTTTCTCTTCTCTCATTTGTTTACTTAGGGTTCATGTGTGTGTGTGTGTGTGGTTAATATTTTGTACTAAAAAATTGTTATAGTTGTATTGGTCAATGTAAGAATACAAAAAAGGGTTTTTCCCATTGTCTATGATTCATAGTTTGTTAAAAAAACTGATGCTTGTCTACCAAAAATGCAATTCTATCCTTTCTAGAGGATTGTGAACTTTTACTAGTATAAAGCCTACTTTAAAAAACATGTCAAAACCCTTACCTTATCATTGTCCTTTCGCCAGATCCATTAGCTCATACAACTTGATAAGGGTTTTCCACGAGATGCATTTCCATCACCAAGATCTGCATGAATCATAAAAGACAAATTCTTTATATGAGTAAATAATATAAAAGCAAATAAACATGCATTTAGTTATGTAAAATACTCTAGAAAAAACTTAAGTGGTCGCATACCTTAATGAACTTCTCTTTGTTTCGAGAATAGGTTATTCTCTATTGAACAGGGCCAACCGCGTGAAGGTGGAAGATCATATGGCCCCTCCCCCTCCCCCTCCCCCTCCTTCACATCGCTCTCAATTCCCCATACCCAACAAATGATTTTGTTTATATAGAAAACATATAGAGATTCATGCATAACTAGGATAGTCATCAAAACATATGAACATATAAACATTGAAGCATAATGTTGTAATTCATATAAACAATGCTTCATACTAGCAACATTGATAAACATCCAAATACAAGTCATGGATTTATACATCTATTTTTTCTTTGATTTATGTTTTTTTTTACATTAAAAAAATTGACGATTGGGGTATCATAATCATCATTTGACATTGTATTTCTTGCACCCTGTCCTTCTATTGTTTGTGTTTCCACGCGCTCATGTACCATACTTCTTGTATGTCGCCGAGAAGGGCATCGAGGCATCTGTGCAGGGGCGTGAACTGCAACAACGAAAATGATCATATCTGTCGAGCTGCAGATATACCATGTAAATCAACATTTAATTGTCAACCCGGGAAGGTAAGCTTTGAGGAACCAGCACAGGAAATGCAGGGCTGAAGAGGGGGTTTAAAGGATGCCAAGCTACTCTCTGAACTGCTAAAAGAAACTCACTGAAAGAAGCTACTGCACTCTACTCTGTTCTGCACGCGTTTGCACTACTCTAAATGTGAAAA
>ML778997.1:1101266-1115117 GCA_009831015.1 Picea engelmannii
AAGTAAATGATGACTTTAACCATTTGCACATCTTGAATAATATTGCCGAAAGCATTCCCAAATAAAACACGAACATGCCCCATGTCTTTTTGCAAACAATTTCAACAACACCACTTGGTAACTTTGCCCAGAGATAAATTACTTCTTGTCTGCCCTTTACCGTATTTGCACCAAGAGGTGACAATGCATCCACATTATAGTTGAATTCTTCGCTCATTTGTGGTTTTGGAAGCACTTCATGGTTTCTGTATATAATGGAACATATATGTGTAACAGAGTATGAATAACACAGAAAGAATGTCATTTGCTTAACAAAAGTCTTCAGGAGAGTGAACAATGTCTTCAAGAACCAGCAAGAAAATGTTACAAATCTGGAGCCCAACAATATCAATATGTTGAAATATAATTGAATAATTAATTCATTATTTTGATTAACATTACAATATTGCTATTTACTTGTCTGTGTAGCTGTGACAGTTGGTGCGTTAATTTCTTGTCCACTTGGTTCCTCTCGCATTTCACCCTCCTAAGCTACATGCTCTTCCATTTGAAGAAGATAATATATAAGTACAAGTCATGAAATAAATATCTACAATCACAGTAAATATTTCTAATTCTGAAGCATACATACCGGAATGGGTACTCTGCTCCCCACTATCATTGGACATGTGCACCCCTGTATGATGTGGTGTCCGCTAAATACCGCTAGATTCACTGTTGCGGTTGCACTGTTGCTTGAAAACAAACATAAATACTTAGTTAAGGGTGATATAATAAAATATGAATAAACTTTACAAGCATGCTACTACGGTTTCCTTATTCATTTTATTTACATGCGTGGCTGAGGAGATTGGAGTTTGCCCCAAGCTTTTCCTATATTTAATCACACTTTTAAAACCGTGCTTGTAACCAAGCTTTAGGTCCTCCTCGGTGGCAACAATGTCAAACATATTTAACTGCAATGCATAACACCATTAAAATTACCAATAACAAAAATAGATATTTGTTCGCTACTGTTAAATAAATATTAGCCACAGTTAATCATTTAATTCTTACGATTCAGGCTTTTAGTTTTCCATAGCCACCTTGGCCTAGTTTATGTTGCATGTGCTTTTCCATTCTAGCCTTGGTTTCTTTGGAGGTGTCAGGTAGCCTATATATGGAAATTTTGAAAAAAATTAGATATCAGAATTGTTACTTAAAACAAGAAAGAAAAACATAAATGAGCATATTTCACTAATAATATGACATGTGTTGTACCTTGCTTGACCAACTCGTGGATGTCTTCCTTGTTTTTTAAACAAGTTCTCCTTTGCATCCTCTATCAGGGCCTTCCACTCTTTCTCCGAAACCATGGGAGGGCGTTCATGCTTCAGGTCTAATTGCAATTTCTCTCTATATTGGGCCCTGGTATATTTTAAATTCTCGTCGACTAACTTTGTAACCACTTTCTTGTTGAACGTATTGCCGAACAAGTTTACCATGTGGTCTATCAATTCATCTTTCTTTTTGCTATCTTGGTCATTCCACCGTGTGCGAATGGTGTATGAAATTCACCTGTAACATTAAAAAAATGAAATATTGCAGTAATATCAGAAAATAAATAATGAAATTTCAGAAATTTAGTTGTTGTAGTCATAAGTTGTTATGATATTTAACATTTACATGCTCAGGCACATCAGGTGCATTTCCACGGTCACCCTGGACAGAAGTTGACACAATAAATCAATCAACAAAAGTTATGAAATTCACCTATAACATTTTTAAAAGGAATATTGCAGTAATATCACAAAATAAATAATGAAATTTTAGAAATTTAGTTGTTGTAGTCATAAGTTGTTACTATATTTAACATTTACCTGCTGAGGCACATAAGGGGCATTTCCACGGTCACCCTAGACAGATGTAGCGGGTGATTTTCCACGGTCACCCTGGATAGAAGTTGACATAATAAATCAATCAACAAAAGTTATGAAATTCACCTGTAACATTAAAAAAATGAAATATTGCAGTAATATCAGAAAATAAATAATGAAATTTCAGAAATTTAGTTGTTGTAGTCATAAGTTGTTACTATATTTAACATTTACCTATTGAGGCACAGTGGGTGCATTTCCACAGTCACCCTGGACAGATGTAGCGTGTGATTTCTCACGGTCACCCTGGACAGATGTTGACACAATAAATTAATCAACAAAAGTTATGAAAGTAATTGTAACATTAAAAAAATGAAATATTGCAGTAATATCAGAAAATACATAATGAAAAATGAAATATATGCAGTAAAAAATTGAAATATTGCAGCGATAAATTATAACAATGATTGATCAAAGGTTGAGTTGAATGGTATGTAAGATATTTACCCCCATATCCGCACCCCCTCCATCTATTTGATTTAAGTTGCAATCAATCAACAACTCTTCACCTGGAACTATTGTTTTTGCTGCACATACAAATATATTATTTCCTTCGCGTCCCTCAAATATGCAATTCAGTTTCTTAGTTGTTGCCACTGGTCGTGTACTATTTATAAAGCTCACAATATTTCCATAAGCTTTTGGCCTTCCATCAATATACATAGTTGCCCCTTTATTTCGATTGTTATCTACTAGTTGTATATATTTTGCAGCAACTTTGTATCTCTGCATATTTCGTGTATATCGGACCAACATCAACCAGTGATTGTATTTGTATAATGGACCGACATACTCCATCAATTCAGTTACAGTGTCATAGCCCACCTTTATGCTATCCATGGAAAATAACCCCAATCCATGTAAGGACGAAGGAGCAATGTGATACATCCTCCCACTGATGAAGAAATCTGTGTCCACTTCAGGTAGCTCCTTAGGTGCCTATCGTTGCACTAGATGTTTATACCTCAAGGGCAACTCAATGTCACATATGCTCTTAGCATCATAATTACATGACCCTTCGTTGGCAATAAAAAATTGCATGCGCATACAAAATCTTTTCCTTACCTTTTCAGATCTAGTTGATCTAGAACCGGTAGATCTAGTACAACATGTCTCACTTTCAACCTCTCTTAGTATATCTTGATCATCACTCAAGGAAGATAGATCTGACATATACCTATTTGGTGGTACCTACACTCGTTAAAACAAGAAGATAAGTTATCATGCGAATATAAGTTTGTGGTACCAACACTCGAAAAAATGAGAAGATAAGTTAGCGAGCAAATATTTAGGGAACCCATGTTTTGCTTGGAGAATATACTTGATTCTACTGTATGTAACAAACTTATTGGGGTCCTTGTTTGCTTGATTCRTATCATACTTGGCATCCCATTATTGTTATCTTGGTATGCTTTGGGGTGTGAGTCTTCTCTTTTATAGAATGGCATTAAAGTCCCAACATTRGAGGTGTATGAAATTCRTTAGGATAGAAAGAGGMATTAAAGTCCCAACATTAGRCTTGGGAATTGATGTAGATAGGGTGATGGATTTGTCAACTATTTTGGGTGAAACAAGGTGCTATGATTTCACACTAAGGAGGTCCTCCAAGTGAAGTTGTTGCATGGATAGAGTGCTGGTAAGCGTGTGCAACATAAGAAAATTGTTTCCATGCCAAGAACCAATTGGTCCTAGTAGAAGGAGGTCATTCACACATCCTCTTGTGGAATTGCATAAAGTTGCATGTTGCATAAGTTGCATAGTTGCATAAGTTGCATAAGTTGCATAAAGTTGCATGTTGCGTAAAGTTGTATAAGTTGCATTATTGTATAAAGTTGCATAAGTTGCATAAGTTGCATAGTTGCATATTGCATAAAGCTGCATAAATTGCATAGTTGCATAACTTGCATAGTTGCATAAGTTGCATAAGTTCCATAGTTGCATAAACTTGCATATAGTTGCATTGTTGCATAAGTTGCATAAAGTTGCATAAAGTTGCACAAGCTGCATAAGTTGCATAGTTGCATGTTGCATAAAGTTGCATAAGTTCCATAGTTGCATAAACTTGCATATAGTTGCATAAGTTGCATGTTGCATATGTTCCATAAAGTAGCATAAGTTGCATGTTGCATAAAGTTGCATTGTTGCATAAAGTTGCATAGTTGCATAAGTTGCATAGTTGCATAAACTTGCATAAACTTGCATATAGCTCATAGTTGCATAATTGCATAAGTTGCATAGTTGCATATGTTGCAAAAAATTGCATAAGTTGCATGTTACAAAAAGTTGCATAAGTTCCATAAAGTTGCATAAGTTGCATAAATTTGCATAAGTTGCATTGTTGCATAAAGTTGCATAAGTTGCATAAAGTTGCATAAGTTCCATAAAGTTACATACAATTGCATAAGTTGCATATAGACCAAGACTCCTACATCTTGGATTTTTTCCACATATGAACATATAAACATTGAAGCATCTAGAGAGAGAGAGAGAGAGAGAGAGAGAGAGAGAGAGAGAGGAATAACTTTGTGGAGTTCTCCCCTCTCCCTCAGATTCCCAAATGGAGGTTGATATTAACTTCCTATTGATCATGCACGATTGGTAACCCCAAAGGACTTGGTGGTTTTTATACTGTGACCTCCCATTGAAAATACACCTTTGGTGATATGGCCAAACCAACTGAGTTATACCTTGGGGCTACATAAATATGGACATGGATAACTTCAATATCTACGTGGGCCAATGGGATGCCAAATATCTTGATCTCTAAACTCTTGTGTTTCAGGAAAATCAAGGAAGGTTATGTGTTATCACCTCCACTCCATGCCATTTCTAAGATCGATTAGGTGATGATGGGACTTTGTAAGGATTGTGAAGTAACTATGTGTGATAATCATGAGGAGATAAGGGTGGACTCATTGAATATTTCCAATTTTAATCCAATGGAGGACCTCCTAAGCTACCCCTACATCAAATATTATTTGCATTGAATGGTGATGGGGAGTGGAATAAACAAGGAAAGCATCCTAATGGGTGTGCATCTATGCTTGTAAAACGTGTGGAAGTTGTTGGAAATGATTAATATGCTTATGGGAAGGATGATTCATGGATATATGGATTTTCTATCCCACATTGTGGTGCCTAAAAGGTGTTTAAGGATCTCCTAGCACTAGATACATGCTATGGTAAATCAATCCCTCTTACACTTCATTCACTTGGTTTCTTTGGGGTAAGATATGTTCCTTATTTATTGAATAAGTATGTAGGGGTATTATGAGATGCATTCCATTCCCAAAATTTAGGAAATGTAGTAGATGATAATGAAATCACAGTGAAAACGATCTCTAAATAGAGGAAGGTCATCTCTTTAGTTGATAAAATTAGGGAAAATAAGATAAACAATAGGACTAGTATAGTAAAGTTAAGGAATGGGAAGATGGATGTGGAAATAGACTAAGTAGGTATAAATGAAAACAACCCAGTGTATGCAAAAACAACATTGATAAGAAAAATTTTTAACCAATAAAATTGGGAAAGAAACCTTGATTTACTGGATGGAAAAACTACGGAAGAGTAAGTAAGGGTATGTATTAAAGTTTTATATGATGGAAAGAGGCTTTGTTACCTTTTTATTCAAGACAATATTGTACAGGGATGAGATTGGGAGAGGTTTATGGTGAAGCCTAAATTTGACACTTTAAGAGTTAAAGAAAATTTGGCCATTATTTTGGCTAAACTACCTTATCTCATCATGGAACTATGGGATAAACAAGTTTCAATGACATAAGTAATAGGTCAATGGAGTATATTACAATGGATGATAGAATAAAATGCATGGAAAGCTCATCATTGGTTATGGAAAAACAATTCATAGAGTTAGACCTTGGGGATGTTCTCCCGGGTGACATTAAGATTGTGTCAGGTGGAATGGAGCCCATATAGTGGATGGACTACATAAACATCCCTTTCAGATGGAGTTTTGTAGAACCAATGGCCATTTAAAAGATTCATGTCCAAAGAGGGGTTAGAATGACATGATAGATGATATGAGCCAAATGTTAAGCCATTTTAGGTATGGTAGTTATAATTTAAGAAGATTTCAGGTTCACCCAAATTATTTTTAGAAACTTGTTCCATATTGTAGGGGAGAAATTCCCACATCCCACTTTTTACATTGGGAAGAAGGAAGAAAAAAAAACTAGTAGACATTACAAAGAAATATTCATGGCTAATAAAGAAATGAAATCTTTGTTATTTTATGAAATCAATAGTTTGCAATATTAGTTAGGTATGCAACTTGAACATAGATGAAAAGGAAGGGGGTTTTGGCCATTCCCCACCCACACATATCCTTATTTATGATGGAAACTACAAGATATAAAAATGTAATGATGAAGGAACAAATCCAATAATAAATTCTTAGGACATTGAAGGAGTAGGGCCCATCCCTACTAAGTTTACCTATCAAGGTGTAACACAAAAATGAAACCTTGATGTAGCAAGTTGAAAAATGTAGCATAAGAAAATATAGGAAGGAGAAGGCCACAAAAGTCCCCTCTATTGAGATATTTGAGAGTGATTCATATTCAAAGAAGGACGAGTACTCCCTCCCAAGATGTAACACAATATACCTCCTAAGATCATGTAAAATAAAAAAGGTCAATGACGTTGTAGAGGGTAGAGGAGGGGGTTTGGAAACTGAGACTAGAGCTACCATTCAAAAGTGTCAAGGAAGGAAGTAGTGTATACAACTATCTAAGGAAGAAGCAAAGGTTTAGGTTAATAGGGGAAGTAGAGATCAATAAAAAAGGCCCTTAGAATAGGGATAACCTCATTAAAGAGGAAGTAATGATTTATGTGTCCATAAATATAATGGGTTTGGAAGCACCTCTTAAACACAAATCCTTGAAAAGAATGATCCAAAATTATAAGTAGATGTTCTCTTTGTACATGTGGCTATGTTAAATAACAAAGATGTAGTGGGATCACTCTAGCTATACTAAAAGGGTGGAATTTTGTTGTGAATAGTGCTATAGGTTGATCAAGAGAATTGGTAGTTGGATGGAGGTAATCATGCAAGATAAAAACAAAAAACATATTTTTTGGATTCTACAATAATGGGCACCGTTTATGTGATTTATTTGAAAAAATAAAATAATTTTGAAAATCAATATGGGCCATGTCATAAAGTAAAGGATCAATGGATAAAAATCATGGGTGAGGCCTCCTTCTTAGAACACATAGCTAGATGAGGGGATCTAAATTTGGTATTGAGAAGAACAAATGTATGTGGATATGAGGGAAGACTTGATGCCTTGGCTAGTTTTTTAACACTTGTTTGAAGAAAAGGGCATAGTGGATGTAAAACCTTAAATATCAAACCTACCTAGAGGAATAAAAGGACAAGCATGAAAACCATTTGTAAAAGGATTGACTACTTTTTTGTTTTAGATAGTTTCTCCACTTAGCTTGGGAGATACATAACGGGGGTTGGAGTTGATGTAAATTAATACCACTTTCAAATTATTCTTCAACTTAAATCAAATGAAAAAAAAACCCCCAGTGCCATACAAATTCAACTCATATTAGCTTAAGAATGAGGAATAAAGGGAAATGATAAAAAATGAATGGGTTGCAATTATAGGTTAAGTGAATACGCTATGACAAGTTTTCTTGACAATTTGAAAAGGACCAAATCCATCTCAAAAGATTGTGTAAATTATAGGTTAAGTGAATACGCTATGACAAGTTTTCTTGACAATTTGAAAAGGACCAAATCCATCTCAAATGATTGTGTAAATTCCCAAAATACCCAAAACTAGAGATAGAGGGGAAGCTTGAGTTGATTTATGGGACCTAAAATAAGGAACCATGTTAGGAAAAAACAAGGAAATGATAGATCAATTAGAAAGAGAATGAAAAAAAATGATAGTTTGGGATCAATCCTTATGGAGAAAAAAAGAGCAGGGATGTATGGTTAAAATAAGGGGATGATAATACTAAGTTATTCAACTTGTATTCCTAAGATAGAAAATAACAGAGCATATATATGATATATAAGACAAGAATTGACTTGTACACATTATATTAAATGGGATGAACAAGAGTGAAGTAGAGAAATACACAATAATTTTTCATAAAGAATATTCTTTTAGCCATCTCCAAATTTAATAGGATAATCACTTATGATCATAATGAAATACTCTTAACCCCTATTGATGATGAAGAGATAAAATATGCCCTTGCTTATTTTCAAAATCATAAATCCTGTAGGCCAGATCGTTAACCCACAAATGTTTACAGGAGTTGCTACAATGTAATAGGAAAAAACTTGCTTGGGGAAGTACAAGAATCTTGAAGGAATGAGAATATTTTTGGCCATGTTAACTCTATATTCATAGCCACCATACCCCAAAAATAAAACCCACCATCCTTTAATTCATATAGGTCCATTTCCTTTCCATTTTTTTTATGAAATTATAGCCAAGAGCATTGCAAGAAGGTTCAATCCCATCTTGTCTAAGGTCATATTAGAAGAGTAGTTGGGATTCCTAGAAGGTAGGCAGATTTTCAATGTTATATGAGTTACCTAAGAATCACTACACATCATCAAAAATAAGAAGTTTATGTCCTTTGTGATGAAGTTATACTTGTGTAAAGCATATGAAGGGTTGCATGGACATTTTTAAATCTATGACTGAACATTTTTAAGGATGATCATGCTTTGCATAAGTCTAGCTATAAGTATAGTCAACATTGATGAATGCTACTCTATAGTCTCAGATTTTGTGTTTATTGATGGTTCAACTTATCATTTATTCAAACCACACAAATTATTGGGGAAAGCCTACCTACTATATCCTCTTCATTTTCTCCTAATGACATATTCTCTTCTTTTTCTTCCAGTGGCAGATAATTTAAGCAAATTATTAAGGGGTATGAAGGAGAAAAGGAAAATTATGGCTATATAGGTTGCAAGAGGGTGTGACATAAATCACATGCTCTTCATTGATTATGTATTATTGTTTCGAAATGGTACACTTAGAAAGGAAAATGCTAACCCTAACCCTAACTCGATTGGAATCTTGTGAGTTTGGGGGCAAATCCCACGAACCCATCCTTGCATATATCTTTACCAATCATTTGTAAACAAAAAAAAAATGACCCTTGAACCTATCCTGGTAGCCGATTTGCAAAATCAGTTTATGATTTCAACATTGTTTTCATATGCAAACTAGAAAAGGAAGGAATCCAAAGAAATTACCATTTTCGAAGGCAGAATGTTTGGCCTCCTTCTCTGTCTCTGTCGCTCGGGTTTTTCTGTGTCTTGGCCTCCTCTATGGAATGAGTGTGCGGGTTGTATGTCGTTATCGAGGCCCTAGCTCCTTCTCTATCTCTATCGCTCAGCTTTATCTCTTGCCCTAGCTCCTTCTCTGTCGCTCGGCTTTATCTCTTGCCCAACTAGCTCCTTCTCTGTCGCTCGGCTTTATCTCTTGCCCAACTAGCTCCTTGTCTGTCGCGCGAGTATGCTCTAATTTCTCTTCTTGTCTCCAATTTGAATGAGTACGCGCAAGTGTCTCTTTTGTTTGTTTGAATTTTTTTTTAATTAATATATTTTATAAAATTAATTTATATATATATATATATATATATATATATGTTTTTTTGTTTATTAATATGTTTTGTTTTTTGTTATAATTAATATATATTATATAATTAAATTAAATTATATATATAAATACATAAAACACACACACACACACACATATATATGTTTTTTTGTGTATTAATATGTTTTGTTTTTTGTTATAATTAATATATATTATATAATTAAATTAAATTATATACATATAAATACATAAAACACACACACACACACACATATGTATATATATATATATTAAAAACCTCTCCATCATCATGCTCCTTAGCTTGACTATAAGACTCTATTTAGGGTTTCCTATCTACACTAAGGGTTAAGTGATGCTAATACTAAGAATGAAAAAATTAATCTAAAAGCAAGGAGGATTCCCAATCTCATCCTTTCATATCATGTTACTTCAACCTCAAAGGTTGGTGATGTACACTCCTTATACCCCAAATCAAGAGCATAAGGAGAAGGGGTTAATGAGAGTGGTTTCCACTATTCCAGAGAGGAAGGAGGCAATATACATAAGACTACTCAATCTATCAATCATTTCAATGAATGATCATCTCAGAATTCATGAGATAGGCTAAGATACTAAACCTAAATTAGAAGGTTGCAATACAATGTTTGAAAAAGTGAATTTGCATAATTAACTTGAATAGAAATAATATGCCACAAAGAAAATTAACTTGATATAACAACATAAATGAAATTGTTGTGACAACAAAATTGCATTAGCTGAAAGCGAAATGACGTGAAGAAAATAAAATGTTTATAACAACTTGCATGAATTCTCTACATGAAACTATGATGTACTTGCAGAAATTAAACATAACAATGTGACAAAAATAGAAGAAACCATGCAAGTGCAAGTTGATGAACATCCCCCTTGTGATTAAACCTACTTGAGAAAATGATTAGCATAACCTCAAGAATGCATATTAGTAACAATATGGGCCTCAAATTTCCACTATTTGGTGACCCATCATCGTCCCCCCAACAAAAGGTTTTATGCATCCTTTTGCAATAAAAAATGTCCCGTGTGCATTATGTCATTTACCCTGCCTCTTTTTTTGTCCCATTATTTTTGTTCCTTGCAAGCATCCCTAAGGTCATAGAACACAAATTGAGTAATGACACCTTTGACATGGTACCCTACATTTTTATATATTTTCTTTCAAATCTTCCTTCTCCTTTTCCTCATCCAAATTTCCTAGAGGTGTGGGATGTAGTGGGAGAGGAGGATTGAATCTTAGCTCGATCTGTTTGAGCTTGATTTTCCTTAAAGACTCCTTGTAAAATTGAGACCTATGCAGGGTAGCTTATAAATTATGAGGGGAGTGTGGTTCTATCCTCTAAAGCAAGATGAATCCCACTACATATGACTTGGAAATCTTGGAGTGCACCTTCCCTTGAAATTTTGACTGTATCTTCAACATGGGAAATTGCCTCTCTTTGTTTCCCCTCTAGGATGGGCTTTAGCTCTATTTCGGATGTGAGAGCTATGTGGCTACTAATGAGTTCCTATGGACTGGTGGATTCAACTCTATTCCATAGGTGGTTGACAATTTCTTCTTTCTTATACCTCTGTAACTTAGTAGCTCTAAGTTATTCATGGTGGATACATGAGCACCATTGGCAAAAAAATTAGGGTTTATAGTTTTGTGAGATCCCATTGGCACCCTTATAGAAACCATACGACATTATGTAATCCACTTCCAACCATGGAACAATCTACCAATATTTTTGTTTGTTGTGACCAATCAGTGGAGTGAAGGGATATTCAAAACTTCTTAAGAAGTGTAGCTTTTGTGGAAAGGGAAGAGGAGTTGCGATCTATTGTTAGAGTCCACTATATAATCACATAAGCACTTGAAGAGCACCCTTTGCAAGTGGATTTATTTGTAGTTTGATAATGGAAAGTGGAGCCTAAGATTAAGAAGAAGGGAAGATTCAAGTTAACAAATGAAGCATCTGTAACCGATTACATATCGAGTTAACAAATGAAGCATCTTCTTCTAGTTGGATTTTTCCCATATATATATATATATATATATATATATATATATATATATATGATCCACTAAAGGTGATACATTATCTTCGATCAAATGTGGTTGTGGATCATAATATGAGCATTGATTGATGGTGACAATGGATCCTTCATGTGGAAATTGCATCACAAAAAGAGTAAGGAATTACGACTTTCACGGTGTACATAAAATTGTGCCTAAGGAACATGTTGGATTTTGTTGGGTGTGTGAGTGATGTTTGAGTCTGGAAACCCTCCCACATCGTCAAGGGCATACAAAGAGTCTATCCATGTCAAATTTCAGTGCATACAGAAACATTTTGAAAAAAATTCAACATTGGCCCCATTCACAGGTCATTGTTGCCCATCATGTACTCTATCCCTAGTACAATGTCTTTTAATAATTGTTTTCTTTAAATTTCGACCAAGAAAATTAAAATGAAACGAGGACGAGCTGGGTCAATTATAGAGTGGGCGTGTGAGTAATATTTGAGTATGGAAACCCTTCCTGACCGGCCTGATGGGGATGAAATGCGGCCACATATGTTGATGAAATGCCTCTACCACCCCAAATTTCATTAGAGTCATGTTGGGGAATATGTATTTACAACACCATTCGTTCCAAGCCTATTCCAACAAATCTCTTTCCTATTCTCCACTAAAACACAAGGTGTTTACAACACCATGTACTTGACAAGTGAAATTCTTGTGGAGAAACACATGATTGGTTGTCTTAGCATTTTATTTGGTGCATATTTTTGCTTAAGGTTAGGGAATGTAATTCAAGCCCTTGTAGAGCTATCGAGGAGGTCATTGGAATAATTGATGCATTGATGGAAGGGATTCAAGGCCAAGATCCATACACCAAAGGATTTCCCTCTAAAAGGATAAAAAACAATCACCAAAGACGATGATCATTAAATGATAGCACTGCCTTGAGAGATGACTCTTTCTTGAGTAAATCCACTCGATTGACAACATGTACATTCGAGCCTGCATTTTGGGTTGTCAAACCACATGACTGTGACTATTTTCTTATGTAGAGAGATCAAATGACTCACATCCATGTGGGTGTTAAGTCCTTTAGATAACCCATATGCCTTATACCTTGAAATTCATTGAAATCTCAATAGGAGTCATAAAGAAGTGGGATTGGACACTTGGAGGCATTTGAAATGTATAAACTTCCACATCAAGAATGGCCATGCTAGAATCATGGGGTCATTGGACTCAAGGAGGGATGAGGATTTATAATTATACATAGATGTGGATAGTTGGAGGAGAATGATCATTTTGAAGGTGCTAGGCCTCTTCCTACACACCACCAGATCACCTCTCATTGACAGTCTATGTATTGATCCCTTTTAGTTTTGGGTTGTTAGTATTTTCAATTGCACGCACCTTTCAATCTAGTCAAAGTTCAATTAATGTCTCTTGTTACTGTAGGGTTATAAAGCCTCGTACCAATGCCCATATGTCTCCAACCTTGTGATCTAATCATTTGGTGACTAGTGTCATGAAGGGTGATGCCTAAGACTAGGAGTAACTTTAAATTCAAGGCTAGGAATGACCAGGCCCACATCAAGTGAAGGAAGAAAATTAAGAAGGTACATGTGTTGTCCCATTCCATGTCAACAACAACGCATCCATTCATTGGGAACACTAAAACCCCACAAATCGATGACTCCACCCGGGTCCTTGTAGTTACAATCTCTTATAATTTAACCTTATTTATTGATTATCCTTCTGGATGTGGGGGAAAACTACATTGATAGACATTGTAAACACCCTTTTGATGACTCCATGAAGGTAAGCAATTACATTATGTGTAACTAATTATTCTTGGCCTATGAATTATCCTTCCTAAGGGTCGATGGGTACAAATATAGGAGCATATGATAATAAAGGGGTTTGACATTAAATATTGGTGTTAGAGAGATATTACCCATTTTATAGTGGATAGAAGAAGGAATCGACCTTCCATACAAAGAAAGGAATTATAACCTCTATGCATAGAGACAAAGACATTGTTTTTTTATCCAGAGTCAAAGATAAATCCAAGATACCAAATTGAATGAGGAAAATAGCTTTTTGGTCATAATATAGATCAAGGGGGCCACTTCTTAAGAAGTGTAGCTTTTGTGGAAAGGGAAGAGGAGTTGTGATCTATTGTTAGAGTCCACTATATAATCACATAAGCACTTGAAGAGCACCCTTTGCAAATGGATTTATTTGTAGTTTGATAATGGAAAGTAGAG
>ML778997.1:1130955-1146031 GCA_009831015.1 Picea engelmannii
CATTCGGTCTTCTATCTTTGTCTCTTGGAGCAAGAGGATGTCTGAAGGTTCTATTTTCTGGAGGTCCTTGACTGCTTCAGCTTTGGAGGCGTTCCCAAGTCCTCTGCAATTCCAAGAGGTGAGCTTCATGGTTTACTTAAGAGAAGGGAGAAGGGCCTCCCTTTGAAGGCCTTGATCTGGTATTTCTGCCCATGGACATTTCTATGGTGGATTGACTTCCTTGTACTTTGAGTCTCTCTGCTTCCTCTTCCCTTAATTCTTTGCGGGATTTCCTGCCTGCTCTTTTGGAGGAACGTTCAAAGGTTTCATCCTCTGAAGAACCCGCGCTATCCACTTGTTTTTTCTTTGTTATTTCAGCATAAGTAGGATTGGGGGGGCTGTCTTGTGTAACCTTTATATGTATAGCTGCTTCCCCTTCTTTGTTGGGTGGAGGGGCTTCTATTTGTACCTGCTTTTCCTGGGTCGCTCCCGCTGATATGTTCTGAGTGTTTTCTTGTTCCTTCGGTGCTGCTTCATTTGCTTGATTGCTCTTAGAACTGCCTGGGGCTCCTGCAGTATGCCTTTTGCCATTTCCCTTTTTTTGATGGTTGTTCTTTTGTACTACTGTCCATTGATCCTCTTTTGTACTGTCTGATTGCTCCTCTGCTTTTTTCTTGCAGTGCTTTGCGAAGTGACCATGACCGTGGCAGTGTCTGCATTTGAAAGGAAGCTGCTCGTAATCCAGTTCCTGGATGTGAGTCCACCCAGCAACAGTGAGCTTGATTGCTTCAGGCAGGCCTTCTTCTAGGTCAACTTCGACGCAGATTCGAGCGCATGAGAATTGATCTTTCCTTGCTGCTTGATCTATGTATTTTCCGAGCGCATTGCCGATGATCTGGAAGGTTTTTTGGTTCCAGCAGTGAAGGGGCAGGTGAGGGAGACGCACCCACACCGAAACAGCAGAAGGAACATCCTAAGAGGGATCAAAGTCGGGAGACCATTTGTTTAAGTACAGGCCTTGAGGACCCATGAAATAAGGGCTGTTTCTGAAGATTAGGCTTCTGTCCTCCGAACTTTCGAAGATGAATATGAAGAACCCCTTGCCCACAAAATAACTCTTGACCCCTTCTTTAATCAAGGGTGACCAGTTTCTTTGTGTCCAATCCTCTACCGATTTTGGGGATGGCCAGAGGCCCGTGAACTGGCCTATTAACCCTCTCTCGGCGAGATTTAGAGCAGCTTTGCATGTCTCTTCTTCAGGGAGAGCTACCGTGGGTATCGAGTCTAATTTCTTAACGAACTTCTGCTGGCTTGCCATGAGAGGGCGTTTTGTGGATGCGACAATCAATGCTTTGAATGCAGAGATCTCCGGGGGCGGGCTGAGAGGAGGGGCATAACCCCCGCTGGATTCCATTGGAGAGGCTCAGCTGGAGCTCTACATCCACGGGGGTGCGCAGGTTGCTCCCAATAATCCAAAAGCTCCGATCTGATCTGACAGGCTTCGTCTGAGGGCGCAACGAGGAATGGCACTAGCATGCATGCAAACGAATATGCATGCAACTAATCCCAACGTTCACTGCTCTCCTCTTCACCAGCGAACCGCCTCCACAGCAGCACAAGAAAGCGCGCGTATCTCTTTGGAAAACACCCTTCTGGAATGCGTACAAACCCCTCTCCAACAATCCGCGGCCTCAGATCGACACTTCTCGGACAGTGGAAGTAGATCGCTCCCCAAAGGAACGCAGCCTGCGAGAATGTGCTTCCGGGAAGTTGCGTAAGGGTGAGTAATAGAGGTTCGCACCCTACCAGAGGAGGGGCCTGCGAACCTCTACAGAATTCGCACCTGCAGTCTCGGCTTCTTCAAACCCTTGCCAGGCAGCGTAGGGTTTCCGTCCGAGCGATTAACTGAAGGGAAATTATCAACATATATTTCATGATATAAATAAATAGATAAAAGTTTATTTAATGTTGAAGGGTATATATATATCACAGTTAGGGAACATAAATTAGTACATGTAGTTGGAGTATAAATTGTTTACCTAGTATATGGGAAGGTAACTCGAAAAAAAATGGAAAATAAATAAAAAACACAAAGAATTTTTTTATAGCAATAAGAAGTGGTTGAAAAAAAAACCCACATAAACAATTTACAATCCAAAGAGAGAACTTGAACTTTAGAAAAAAAAGATATATATTTTTTAGAAAAAAAACATGCATCTAATATTTTAGGGAACTAAGCCAAATTCCTATATATCATGAGGGAACTAAGCCAAATTCCTTATATTATTCTAAAAATTAATTTAAAGAGAAAATATAAAAAAATTCAAACACTTTTTTACAAAACATTGATAAGCTACTGAAAAACACAAAATTAATACCAGTAAGGAAAACCATAGGAACTGGAACTAATAGTATAAATCCAAAAATCCTCCCAGACTTGGATGAGATTGTATAGCTTTATCAATGTAATTGGATCACCGTGTGACAATGAAAGCAATGTAATATGTAGCTTTTGAGTTATATTTGATATTTCAATTTTGTTTTGTAGATCTAATATGATCTTTGATTAATTTCAATGAAGTTATTAAAGAATAATTAATATATCATATTAAATATAAAATATATATATTTGGTATATTATAAGTATTGTTAATAAGATATATATATATATATATATATTGTAAGTGATATTAAGAGCCTGCATTACTAAAGGAGGGTTATGATACAAAAAACGAGAACTCCCTGGTCTGCCAAAAAGGAAACTAGGTCAGAGGTTCCCGAGTTGTGTTTTCTGAAATCAACAAAGGGTATGAATGGACTGCCACCATGGGAAACCAGCCTAGTCCTACCATATCCAGTTTTTGACAAGATAAGCACAACATACATGAAAAAAATAACATAAGCTGAGACTGACACAAGACTGACCCGACTGACTTGACAATAGACTAACTAGACACTAGTTCAGGATGATGATATGTTTCTTTCCTTCATTCGCCTCACCCTTGTTCTCCTCCTTTTGGGAGACCGTGCGAGTCTTTCTGATATGTGTTGGCGCTTCGTTCCCGTCGGCTAGCGTGATGTCCATGTGATGGACGTAGCGCATGTAGAGGTGGAATTGAGCAACCAACCACTCCATCTTGGCTTTCTTGTCCTTCTTGACCTCAGTTAGCAGTTTGGTAATGGTTTCCAGACTGTTGAGGTGACTCAAGATTTCATTCAGCAGTTTCGTCTGTTCCTTGCTGTTTTCCAATCTGGTGTCCTCCCTTTCCGAGCTCACTTTGTCAATCATCATCTTTGTTTGCCACACCATCTCCACCGTTTTGTGGTAGAGGGTTTCCCTAGGTTGCGTGGCTCCTGGGTCGGTTACCCAGTCCGCTTCCCGAGTCAGAGCATCCCATGTTTTGCCCTTGCGTTTTTCTTTGATTTCATTTTCCCACCGGGTAATGGTCGGCTTTCCTTTTGGTGTAATTAGAGTATGAAAGGTGCCCTTCGTGTCTTTTGCCTCCTGCTCCATCCTTGAAACTCGTCGAGGATTGTTCGGAGTTCCCTTCCCCAGGGGGTTTCTTTTACTGTGCGTTCACTTCATTCACACCATCCCGTCTGGCCTATGGTAGCTCCTTTGCTAGATTCTCAACCTGTTCCCGTCTACATAGGGGTTACTCCTATTCCTGCCCTTGTGTCTGTGGTATCCCCTGCAGTTGCGCTCTTATGTTTGCATCTATTTTTGCGGTTTCTTCTCTTATTGAACTTTCCTTGCTGCGGCCTCATCATTCCAATCATTGTCTGCCCGTAGAGGTGAACCTTCCCGTCCTTTTTCCCAGTCACGATACATGTGATCATGATGACACAAACGTTATCCCTGTACAGGCCCTTGCCCCTACTCGCTTGATATCCTAATGTGCAACTCCCCGTACCTGGTGTTTGACATGGTGGATCGATATTGGTCTGTGTCAATCCCTCTTGCCTTATGTCATTTGTTACTTGCAGTTTGCCCTCGATACTTTCCCATGGTCTTTCCCCACAAATCTTAATGTTGACACGACCTTGTTGTCGTACCCTCGCCTGTTGTCTAATCTGATCTTGCATTGTAATTGGTGGTCGAGTGTTGGGTAGTCATATCCTGCCTGGGTCCTTCATGCCTTCTAGTGGGCTTTTCACTACCCTCCTCAATGTGACCTTCCTTGCTTAAGCTATCGTCACGATCTTTTGTCACTAGTTGGATGCAATCCATTCTTAATTGTCCTTCCGGGATGTTGATCCAGGTAGTGTCTAGTTCCGGTCCTTCCTTGCTAACCCCTTCGTTAGAGATTATGTCCGCCAGGCCATTCACTGATCTGCGTACCCAATGCAACTCCACTATGTTCATCGTTTGGAGATGCTCCTGGATTTTTTGTAGGGAGTGTGCCAAGCGCTAGTGTCTCTGAACCTTGCCCACTTTGGTTCCATTTTGGAGTCTCTTCACTGTGTTGATGACCAGGGTGGAGTCACCTTGCACGATAGTGTTGGTCATCCTTTCACGACTTAGAATTTCGAGACCTAGCTCCAGGGCTCCAAATTCTGCTGCATTGTTGGTTGAGTTTCCTATACTTCCAGCGTAAAGCCAGATTATGCTACCACCACTATCTCTGATTACCCCTCCCATCCCTATCATTTATGGGTTTCCTTTTGACGCCCCATCAAAATTTAACTTGAGGAACCCTGCCGTAGGTGGTGTCTAGTTGCACTCTCCTAATTGGATTACAGTGGATGCCCTACCTGTGTGTTGTTGCGCCCATCTTTTAGGTGAAAAGCTTCTAGGATGCGGGAGTCTTGGCCTGTGTGTTGCGCTTTTCCAGTATGGCAGTTGCGACTCTGCACTGTTTCTTGTATTTGTGAGATTATTGCTTCCTTGAGTTTCCCTTCCGGAAGGCTTTCATTCCTGAAGATGCGCCGGTTCCTTTCTTTCCATATTGCCCATATGATCATCCCTGGCATGAGGTTCCAATAGAGGTTCACCATTTCATTTTCGCTGTAACTCTTATTCCGGTTATTGATGGTTGTCTTGATGTTACCTCGAGTCCTATTGGATTGGTGAAAGATGTCTGCCGCCCAATCCGAGATCTCTGCTGTGTAATTACATTCATCGAGGAGGTGATTCGTTGTTTCTTCTTTAGCTTAACAGAGGTGACATCATGATGGGCCTATGGAACCCCTTTTCCTTAGGTTTTCCCAGGTTAGAATTCGGTTGTAAAGTACTAGCCATTTGAACATTTTGATTTTTGGCCACTAGGGGCTGCCCCAAATCTTCCCCCACTGTTGTGTCGGATCTTCTTGGTCCTGGTCCGCGATGTAATTCCAAGCTTCTTTTAAGTTGAATTCCCCACCATTTTTCCTACCCCATCTTAGCTGGTCCTCTTCTTCTGAGACTACAATTTTCCTTTTCCCTAATTCCTCCTCTACCTCTTTCGTTATTGTTGCGACCCAATCTTTGTTTTGTGGATTGAGTTTGTCCCAGATCCTCCATCTGTCGTGGTCATTTTCTTGTTTCCAGTAGTGATGGATTTTGGTTTTGCCTTGCGTGGTCATTTCCTGTTGAAGTTCCTCCCTGTTTGGATTTTCCATTCTGGGTTCCTGTTGCCATGCGTCCTCCCAAAATCTGGTTGTTTTACCATTCCTCACTTCCGAGAAGTTGTGTTTCTGGATCCAGGTTTTGTTGCACTAGGCTAGATTCCAGATGGATGATCCCTCCCTTGTGCCCATAAAATGAATTTGATCCTGGTCGTTGATGTCCAGGGCATACTTGGCCTTCCAGAGGGTTGCCCACGGTGATGAATTTTCTTTGACCCATCTCCACTAGAGTTTCGCCCTGTAGGCTTCGTTGGTTACTTGTGGGTCTTGTAACCCAAAGCCTCCTTTGCATTTTGGTTTGAAAACCTTCTCCCAGGCCACCAGGGACCATTTTTTCTTACTTTCCACTCCTCTCCATAGGAAGTCCCTTTGGATGGCTCTTATTTTTTGGAGTATTCCTTTGGGAGCGGGAAACACTGACATCATATAGGTTAGAATTGATTGCAGAACCGCTTTGGTCAGGATAAGTCTCCCCGCTAGGTTGACGGATCTGTAAGTCCAGTTTTTCATCCTCTCCTGTAGCTTGTTGATCACTCCTTCCCATGTTTCCATTTTGCATGCTCAGTCCGTCAGGGGGATTCCCAAGTATTTCGTTGGGAGCATTTTGCGTTCAAACCCCAAAATGTTTGTCAGGTTTCTTTGAATTATTGGGTTGGTATTGAAGAAATAGATCATGGATTTGGAGCGATTGATCTCCGCTCCCGAGGCTTCCCCAAACGCTTCCAAGATTCTTTTATAGGCTTTCGTTTCCTTGACCGTGGGTGTGCCATGGAGTAAGGTGTCATCAACGAACTGTTGGTGAGTGGAGGTAGGGTAGTTTTTGAAAGGTTTGATGCTTGTTATTTGTCCTCTTGCAGTTGTGCTTTTTATGCTTCTACTGAGTCCTTCCATCACCAGGAGGAACATGAAAGGTGATAGCGAGTCTCCTTGTCTGATGCCTCTTGAAGGCCATAAGGGTTTGGTTGGGGCTCCATTGATTAGAAGCGAGTAACTTGTCGTTGAGACTAGGCTGACAATCTAGTTGATCCAGTGTTGCATGAAGCCATAAGCTTCCAGAGTCTTGACCATATAGTGCCAACTAATTTTGTCATAAGCCTTTGCTAGGTCAAGTTGGATTATCATCCCCCCTCTCCTCTGGATTTTCAGTGTGTGTATCAGCTCATGGGCATGGATGATGTTGTCCAAAATTTGTCGCCCTTCTATAAAACCCACCTGTTCCTGTGAAATCAGTGTGGCTAGGAGAGGTTTTAGTATATTGGCTATGAATTTGGAGATTATCTTATAATCCACATTGCATAAAGCTATGGGTCTATAGCGGTCTGGGGTCCTTGCTTCATTTTCTTTGGGGATTAGAGTAATCATTGTGGCATTTAGCACTTTTCGAATGGAGGATGAACGTCTGGAGTCTTCCACCACCCCATAAACGTCATGTTTGACCACTTCCCAACAGGATTTGAAGAATTCCACTGTGAATCCATCTGGACCCGAGGCCTTTCCATTGGGCATCTCCTGGACCACTTGGTCAATTTCCTCCTTGGCGACGGGTTTGTTTAGGTTGATATTTTGTTCCTTGATAACTAGCCTGGGGATGTGCTGAGTTATCTTTTGTATGGCCTTGGTTAGGTCTTGGTTGGGTTCTTGGGCTGTCCCATGGAAGTGATTTACCAGTATATTTTCAATCTCCTTGTGGAACTCTCTCTCGATCCCATCCTGATCCTGAATTTTCAGGATTTTGTTGTGGGTTCTTCTAGCAATGGTTGTTCTATGAAAAAACTTGGTATTCTTCTCTCCTTCCTTTAGCCACCTGATTCTGGACTTTTGGTGCCATAGAGTTTCTTCTTGCTGGCATCCCGCTTCCCATTCCTGGGTCATTTGGATCTCTTCCTTCTTTTGATCCTCTATGTAGCCCTTGTCTATGCATATTGTTTCCTCATTCTATCTTCAATATTTTTTTTTCTTGGTTTATGTTTCCAAAGATTTCCTTGTTCCATTCCTTGAGTTTATGTTTGATATACTTGAGTTTCTTATAAAGTTTGAACATCCTTGTCCCTTGCTCCGGTTGTTGCTCCCGCCACCATTGACTGATGTTCTCCTTGAAGGTGGGATGTTCGATCCAAAATTTCTCGAATCTGAAAGGTCTATTCTTCGGTGTGGTTTGGAAGTTTGCTTCCAATTGGACTGGCCAGTGGTCTGAACCCCCCCAGGGAAGGATGCTGCAATCTAAATTTAAACCTTGTAGAATGATGGAACCCGACACCAAGAATATGTCTAGCCTTATTGCTATCTGATGTTGATTTATCTGTTTGTTGTTCCATGTGAACTGGCCATTACTGGTTTTGATGTCCACCATCTCCACTGTGTCAATGAAGGATGAAAAGTCTTCCACATCTCTATCCAATCTCCTGGTGCCTCCTTTTTTCTCCGCAAGTGTCGTGATGATGTTGAAGTTCCCTCCCAGGATCCAGTGGAGGTTGTTGGAACGAGTTTTTAAGTTTTCTAGGTCTAGGAGCAATCTTCTCTTTTCTTCCAACATCTGGGGACCATACACATTAGTGCATAGAATCACCTCTATGTTACCTATGATTTGCATGTTAACCGAAAGTGTGTTCCTGGTGGCTTCGGTTGCTAGTAGATTCATCACTTGTGGGTTCCACAAAGTGAGAATACCGCCTGCCATCTGCTGTCCTTCGACATCCAACATCTTGTACTTG
Organism: Picea engelmannii; assembly: GCA_009831015.1. Taxonomy (NCBI): domain Eukaryota; kingdom Viridiplantae; phylum Streptophyta; class Pinopsida; order Pinales; family Pinaceae; genus Picea; species Picea engelmannii. The sequence goes on from ML778997.1 coordinate 1,139,253, forward strand.
CTCCATTGTGTTTTGTTGATTGTTTCCATTCTGTCTACAGTGCATTTTGTCTCTTGGATAAAACAGAGGTCCAGTTGTTCCTTCCTCAGTTTGTTTTTAAGGATTCTTTGCTTTCGTGGGCTGTTTAGGCCTCTAATATTCCAGGTTATAATCTTCATTTAAACATGTGGGGGGGAGTTGGGAAAGAGATTTTTGATCTTACCTGAGTTTATCAACAGAGCTCCTAGTTCTTGTAGGGATACTATGTTTGATTTCCTGCCTTTCTTCCTTCTCGTCTGCTTGGGTGAGAGTTGTGGTTGTCCCTCGCCTGCTTTGATTCCTAGGTGTCCTATCTCCCCGTGCATGCGCTTGAGCCCTCTGGATTTTTCTTCCTCCCTTAGGAGGAATAGGTATTGGATATGATCTAGGTTCTTCACTGGTACATTGTTTATGCCCTGCCTTTTCCATTTCTTCAGTATGTTCGGGAGATCTATTCCTTCCCTTTCCACAAGATATCTGAGATCGGGATCTTCCGTACCTACCTCACTTGGTGTCATTTCTGCGCCTCCATCTGCCTCCTGCATGGGGGTGTTGGCATCTCTAGTTTCTCCATCCATAGGAGTTGCGCTACCTCCCTGTTCCATCTTATTGCTTGGACTATTTGTGTTATCATTTGTGGCTTGTTCCTTAACTTCTTTAGCTTTTGCCTTTTCCTTTCCTCCTTCTTCCCCTTTGTTGGTTTTGTCCCGCCCTTCCGTTCTAGTCCTGGCTTCTGGGTTGCTTCCTATTGGGGCTTTACTTGGTTTCTTGTTTGCTTTGTTTCTGTGGTTTGGTTTGATAAACCCATCCTCATCCTGTTGTATTTTGGTGTTTTCCGCTTCTTGTTTTTTATTGAGAGGACATTCTCAGAATAGGTTTCCATGTTCATGGCATCTTATGCATCTGAATGGGATCTGCTCATAGTTAATTCTTTGTATCCATTCATCATCCCTGAATTCCAGGCTTATGGCTTTTGGGAGTGCCCCTGAAACATCCATCTCTATGCAGATCCTTGCATAGGAGGTATATCTCCCTTTTAGGGTTGCTTCCTATGTCTTCACATATTTTCCCACTTTGTTCCCGATTGCTTCGAAGGTGGAGGGCAGCCAGTAGTCTAGCAGCAAAGAGTAAAGCCTCAACCAGACATGTACATTCTTGAAGGTTTCTTTCTATGGGGAGAAGTTTTCCTTCCATGGTTGCATGTACAGTCCTGCTGAGGCATGGAAGTATGCCCCCCCCTCAAAGACTTTATCCCTATCCTCCAAGTCAATGAATACTGCTGTGACGAAGCCTTTCGAACCCAAGTGGAGTTCCACTTCCCCACTTGGCTTCCATTGATATTTTATCTAGTTGCAAAACGTTCTTTCTGTGGGCCACAAACCCATGAACTTGCAAATTAGTGCATACGTCTTCATCTGGTCCCGGAAGAGTTGCATTTGTGGATCTTCTAGTATCACCTTGGGTATCATTGTTGTTTTAGGTTTACATGGGTTGCGCTCTTCTACCCCATTGGGGTTCGCTAGATCTTGCACATCATTCTGGGTTTCTCTGGCTTCTTCCCCTATGCGATCCCCTTTTTCCTGGTTGCTTTCCTGATTCTTTTCCGGTCCTGATCCCGAGGTGCTTGTCACTAGTTCCTTGAAACCTACACCTCGTGGGCCTTTCCCCCTGTCCATCACTACCTGCTTGTATGAGGGGGTTCCATTGTCGCCCCCTTTGGTAACCATGTTGTGCTCTGCGACTGTTAACCGTAGCTCGTTGTTGCTCCAAACCCTAGCTGTGACGACTGATTTCTCCACCTTTCATACATTTGAGAAGAGCTCAATAAGATTTTATTTTTTATTTTTTAATAACTAAAATATATTATATTAAAAAAATTAAATGATTGTTTCATTTTATCTAGGACATGTTTTTACATCTTTTATTGTTATTGTAAATATAGAGATAATGGGATTTTGAAAATAAAACAAGAGTAATAAATTTGAAATGAATGATAAAATTGATTTTAAGAAATTTAATAATAAATGTAATTAAAATATAGTTTAATTTTAGTATTGGAATAAGAAAAAAAAATTTAATATTTCAATTATTTTATATGGTAGTGAAAAGTGAATTTAGAGTTATAATTTTTTAAAATTGATTGAGGATGTTATTTTATAAAATCTAGAGCTGTGATTATGTATTTTGAATATATAATGAAAGTCTGAATTTGGAATATAAAAATAAATTACTCAAGGTAAATAATGAAAGTCTCATTTTTAAAAGTTTGGCTTAATTATTAAAACATAAAAAAGATAATCTATAAATAGCAAATCTTATATTTCTATGAATACACTTGAATTAATATTATTAATTGATAGAAAATATTCAAATGCATCCATAGATTGTTTAATATTAGAGACGAGCAATCTAGGCATCCAAGCTCACAACATACATTTGAGTTTGATAGCTTATTTATACAGAGGCCCACGAAATTGTAAAAGAAAAACTCTAAAAACCTTAATCGATCAACGATATCCTCAAGTGAAGACACCATTGAGTAGACATTGGCACTTCCCACCGGTTTGTCATAAGCTGAATGCCAACTATTCATTGAGCAGCCTACAAGTATTTACAATCGACTTCTAAAACAATGGGACTGATGGCAATAAAAATAAAAGAATTTTCACAATTTCCTAGAGAAGACGTGCACTTGACATCTTGCTTAATGAGAACATAATTTACTTCAACGATTATTTTTTAGATAGAAAACACTATTGAGCAATGAGGGGAACAATTTCGTGAAACATACGGAGTTGGCTATCAGTCTAGTGATGGCGATGTAGATTATCAATAAATAAGATGCACGATCACAAGATTCTAATAGACATAATATGAGAACGTGACACCATGTTTAATGGTTATCAATATTTCCATCAAAATTCAATCAAAATCATTATCAATATTTCCATAAAATGATATTAAAAAAAAAAAAAAAACAGAGAAAAAAAAAACAATAACAGCAAAGCAAATAAATTACTATCAATATTCCAAAAAAATATTATAATAAATTCAACCAAGGTAATTATCAATATGTTCATAAATTGCTATATAAGAAAGAATAACAACAAAGCAAAGAGATTACTCTCAATATTCCATAGAAATACTACAATATTTTTATATATAAATGCTATTTTAAAATTTCTATAGAAATGTTATGTTTAATGGATAAAAGAAAGTACAACCCAACAAAGAAATCACTAACAATAATTCATAGAAATATTCAATGTTTTTATAGAAATGTTATGTTGAATAGATAAAAGAAAGAATTACACCCAGGCAAAAAATTACTATCAATATTGCATAGAAATACTAAATTATTAATTTCCTTTCGGTCTGTCCTAAACAGATAAACAAATAAAATCAATCATTAAGATCCGCGTATGAAATACAAAAAGATATATAACCTATCAACATCAATAAATTTTATCATTTAATACGTAGTTGTTGGTTAACCATAAATCACTTTAAAAGCAATTCACTATCGGATGCGATGCGAAAGAAAGGAATAATTACTTGTCTTTAAAAAGATATTAGTCAGACTATGAATGATACAAGTGTCAAGAGTAGAGAATATGTGAAAGGTAGACTGGCAAGGATGGTATAAAAGTACATTAATATCATTATCGAGTAGAGGATATGTGCAAAAAAATAAAAAATACAAAATGAGTAAACAAATTAAAACTTTATATCCATCCAAATAAATGAAAACTAATTAAATGAAAATATGATGAATGATTTTTAATTCAACTTTCTATGTTTTAAATTTATAAAATTTGAAATATAAAAATATTTCTACTAAAATGCCTTGGAATCATACAAGGCATCTAAATTTTTGCTTCCGAGTGCATGTATGGTATTTTGATATGCCAACTAGGACAAAAGTGAGGTGGACAGAGTATTACAAATATCTTCCAGATGAAGCGTCCACGAATTTTCAGTTCTTTTATCAATTGAAACTTTATTTCTACATCACCCAAAACTTTTACTTGTGACACATCACTTTCAGTTGCTAATTTATATTTATCACGTGGCACGTCACTTTCAGTTACTAATTTATATCACATTAGATCACTGACAATACTAACAACATCTTAGTCCAGTCCCTCCTAGGTTGTAAAGAAACGCACTACGTACATTAATTACTTACATCGACCCAAAACATTTCACCCACACGAGATTGTTACCGATGTCCACTACGGGTAGGATTTTAAATAAAATATTTAAAACACGTCATGTGGCAGCCACACATTGCAATTGTATTTCAACATGCATGCAACATTTTGTGGGAATTTAATGAAAGGATCACAATTGGAGAAGGTTGATAGATAATGAGAGGATGATGTTCGATAGAGCTAAGATGATAATGAGCTCCCATAAGTCTTTTGCTCGATGTTCCCTTTCCATATTTTACACTGAGAAAGGCTGGGCCGAGATTGAATTCATAACATGTGCACAACCTATAAATAATACTTGCATTCAGAGCCTTGACAAACAACTCAATCACTATACAAACACAACGTTGTACGTTTCTTACTACTCCACTCCGCTGTTGCCCCTTTCACATAACATTTCTTTCAAAAATTCACTATATGCCTCAGAATAGACATTCAAATCCTTCTTTAGATTTTGAAAGAGACGATCCTACATGTTTCTGTTGGTTTTTTGTTTTGGTTTAGTTTGAGCAGGCATGAGATACATATATTTAGATAGATATTTTACCAATATATGTAGATAGATATATTCCCAATAAATGTGTATAGAATGGAATGCCTCATCTAGATAAGGGTTTAGATGGCTATGCATACAGTCTAAAGGGTTGTTTCATGTTCTTTTTATGAGTGTTTTTTTGAAATTTCCACAGCAGGGAAATTGCAGGTTTTAAGTCTTCAGAGAAAGCTCTTTGGGATTTCAGTAGGAGAAAGTAATTCGAGGTAATGCTCGATCTATACTCACTGATTCCTTAAATTTATTTGATGGGTCACTTGCACTATTGCTGAAGCTGAGTCTCTGCGCTACAAGCTACAAGTGGTTGGTTTTTTCACTCTTCGTCTCCGTCAATCAGGGGCCTGGAGAACATTGGTTCTATTGACCAGTGGGTGTATTAGCATGAGATAGAAGAAGCATCAAAAGTAAGAGCATGTTTTGATCAATGGGAGGTTCAGTATGTGGAAGGTGAGATCTCAAAGCCAAAGCTTGATCTTGCAGATAACGACCAGGGTTTGAGTAAAAGCTTCAGAATTTTTGTAATTATAGGCTCAATTCTGAGCATGATAATAGTCGTCCTTTCCATTGTTGCGAAGAGGGAGAGACCAGTTCGCGATTTTATGTGTTGGCCGTGGATTATTAGTCTTATATGCAAGAGATTTTCTTCCTATATCCTCTTCTAAGTGATGCAAACCAAACCTACACTGACATATTATAAGTCTTCTATGATATTTTCTATTGCAGATAATGATAGTCATGTTCAATATATGTGATGATTTGTTTAATATTTGGAACGAAATATTGCTAAGCTAAGATTTGTATGCTAAATCTTGTCCGTTATAGAATTTCATGCAGATATTTGGAATGAAATATTACTAATCTAAGATCTCAAACATTGTTGTTCAACTTCAGTAAAAACAATCTATAATTCAAATTGAATACCTCTTTTTGTAAGGATCTACTCATACATAGCCTTATAAAACAAAAAAATTTGATTAAAGAAATGCTATCCTAACATTTTCACAATTTCATAACCAACATATAACCATTCAACTTAAATAAAATTTATGAACAGATCATAATAAGCTTACGTAACAACCACATAACACTACATATTCATGAGAATACATAAATAAAAATACCTCTGTCTGATGCTAAATTCCCGATTTCTGGTTGTCCTCTATGCTGCTCTACCCCAAAACCAAATCTTCCTCCTTGCCAGCTAGGAACAGAGTCTGTCCAGCTCCCTAGCTCCAGGATTCCGTGAGGATTCCTGGCCCTCGAGCCCAAAACTCCCAGCAACCTGGTGCCCCCTGTAACAGTTCACCCAACCTTCGAACCAGAAAATATTCTTAGCAGAAAATACAGTCCTTCTCCTGCAATAATGCTCCTCTCCCCCAATTTTTCATAATGGTGTCCTGAAGGCCTCTGCCCCCTCATATCCTTTCCCATTCACCGCCTTCTCCTTCATTTAATGCCACCCACCTTATCCCTCCATTTAATGCTTCATCCCCCTGCATACGTAAAGTTTTATGATAAATAAATAAAAATTATTAAGCTCTTAATTCATTACCCAAACCTTTAATGAGTTAATTATTTATTTAATTAATTAATCAACAGATATAAACAATTAATAAATAAATAATTAATATTATTAATAAATAATCATTGTTTAACTAAAACATATTAGGACAGTTAATTATCTAATTAATTATACTTGATAAACCTTAAGCAATCATTTAACTAGGGTTGTTACATACACCCACCCTTCAGGAAACTTCGTCCCGAAGTTAAAGTATTCTATGATACAAGGGAAAAGAAACATGGTCCACACATTCATAACAAATAACCACCATTATTAGTAAGCAAGCTAAGAAACTCATTCATACTAGTGTACATGCGCAAGAAATGCATGTGTAGCTAGTACATACAAGTCTCGTTCATGTACTAATATCAATAACTATCATCTCTATAGTAATTTCCTCATGCATCCAATCCATTCAAGAAGACTATTC
>ML778997.1:1148016-1178922 GCA_009831015.1 Picea engelmannii
AACTTGTCCAAAACCTAGAAGTGAATCTGGAGTCCCTATCTGAAATGATCTTCTTAGGTATCCCATGCAAACGGATAACCTCACTTACAAACACACGTGCCACATCAGTGACATCGTAAGTGTCTCTAACTGGAATAAAATGAACACTCTTGGTTAACTTATCCACTATCACAAGAATGACATTGTGTCTATGAGATGTGAGCAGCAACCCCACAACAAAATCCATAGAAATGACTTCCCACTTGGACATAGGAACATCATGTGGTTGTAGGAGGCCTGCGGGGTGATGGTGGCCGGCTTTCACTTGTTGACACTCTAGGCACTTAGCGATGAAATGGACTACATCGCGCTTCATGCCTACCCAGAAGAAAAGCTTCCTCATGTCTGCGTAGATCTTCTTCACACCCGGATGCACACAATAAAGTGCTCTATGGGCTTCCTTCAGTACGATGCTTCGAATATCCACATCTTCAGGGATGTACATCCTTCCCCGATATCTCAATAGTCTGTCTGCTTCTAGACTATATCCTTCATACTTTGGATCTAATTTCCTCCCACTCTGGAGGTTTGAAGTAACCTCTAAATACCCACTGTCTCCCTGGAGTTGCATCAACACACGTTCCCTCAGATTTACCTTTAAGGGTACCAAGGAGAAGACACGTGGTCTCCTACTCAAGGCATCTGTGACCACATTTTCCTTTCCCTTGATGTATGAAATACCAAAATCGTACTCACTCATAAAATCACTCCATCGCCTTTGCCTGGCATTCAGATCCCTTTGAGTGAAGAGATGTTTTAAACTTTGATGGTCCGTTTTGAGCTCAAAGTTTCACCCCACAAGATAGTGCCTCCAAAGTTTCAGAGCTAGCATTACAGCTGCCAACTCTAAATCACGAGTCACGTATAGCTCTTCGTGTTTCTTCAACTTCCTTGACGCATAAGCTATCACTCCTCCATCTTGCATTAGCACGACCCCCAACCCTTGCTTCAAGGAGTCCGTGCAGACTGTGAAGTCCTTTTCCATATCTGGCACTCGTAGAATTGGCACACTAGTTAGTAACCTCTTAAGCTCAATGAATGCACTATCACATTCTTCTATCCATTCATACCCGACCCCCTTGCGCTGCAAAGTGGTGATGGGTTTCACTATTTTTGAGAATCCTTCCACAAATATCCGATAATAACCTGCTAGCCCCATGAAGCTTCTCACCTCATGGGCATTTTTCGGCACTGGCCACTCCATAATGGCCTTTACCTTTTCTGGCTCCACAGAGATTCCTTAACCGGAAATGATATGACCTAAATAGTGGATCTCTTTCTGAAAGAAGGAACACTTCGACAACTTCCCATACAATTTGTTGTCTCTAAGGCAGGACAACACCACTCGTAAGTGTTCCTCATGCTCTCTTTCATTTTTTGAATAGATGAGGATGTCATCTAGAAAGACTTGTACAAAACGGTTTAGGTACTTCTGGAATACGCCGTTCATGAGGCTCATGAACACTGTTGGCGCATTGGTCAATCCAAAAGGTACTACGACAAACTCGTAATGCCCAAACAGAGTTCGAAATGCAGTTTTTGGGATATCGCCTTCCTTAATCCTTAACTGATGATACCCTGATCGCAAATCAATCTTTGAGAATACCACTGCTCCTTTTATCTGATCGAAGAGGTCATCTATTCGCGGCATTGGGTACCTATTTTTCACTGTAGCACGGTTCAATTCCCTCTAATCTATACACAATCGTAAGGATCCATCCTTCTTCTTTACAAAAATTACTGGTGCACCCCAAGGTGAGACACTGGGCCTTATTAACCCTAAGTCCAATAACTCTTTCAACTGCATTTGCAACTCACAAAGTTCCGGCGCTGTCATTCGATATGGAGTCTTGGAAATTGGTTCTGCACCAAGTTTTAGCTCAATAGTAAAATTGAGCTCCCTCTTAGGAGGTAACCCTGGTAACTCGTCCGGAAAAACATCTTTAAATTCTGACAATACCGGGTACTGATCCAATGAGGGTCCCTTCCTTTCATTCACTGCTTCCACTACATATAGTCGACACCCTTGCCTCAAGCATCGCTTAATCTTCATAGTTGAGATAAAGCATAATGACACCTTTCTCCATACACCCTGGATCTCTACTAGTCTTCCTTCATCGTCGACACAAAGCACCCTTTTTGCAAAACAATCTACCAAAGCTCGATGAGCTTCTAACCAATCCATTCCAATGATTAGGTCATACGCCCCAAGAGTAGTAATGTATACCTTCAACCTGGTAGTATAGACTCCCAGATCTACTATACAATTATCAACGCTAGGTCCTACCGCTTGTTTTTCCCCCGAAGCCATCTCAACTTGTTTAAAGTCATCATGCTTGTAGGCTACCAACCCACTCTTTTCTAATGCTGAAGGTGAAATGAAACTATATGTAGCACCAGAATCAAATAAAATCTTTACATTGATATGATTTAGCATACCTGATGACTCCAACACCGTGGATTGATGTTCGACCTGACGATTATTAACCGCTGCGTAAATCTGGTGGCTGCTACTTGCTCTTCCCATTGGGGCCTTTCCTTCTCTATGCACAAATCCTAATTGTAACTCTGGGTAGTCACGCTGGTAATGGGGTCCTCCACATCCCCAACAGGTAACACGAGATTGAACCTGCGCATTGTTCTGTGACTGTCTCTGAAATGAGTTCCGTCCCTTGGAACCCCTGCCCCTACTAGCTGCTCCCTGAGATGGCCGTGGACCTACCTGCGTCGTTGGTGATGAACGAAATGCTGCACTTGCTGCCATTGAAATCCCTGCGGTTACCGTCCTTAGTGTGGCTCTATTACCATATGGAGGTGGCCTTGAGCCCCCTCCCCTAGGAAATGTCCTAGGGGCCTTCCCTACGAATCTAGGACGATGCAGAAAGGTCGATCTCGTACCTCCGGTTAAGTTCATGTGTTCCTCCGCATAACACGCATTTTCCACAGCTTCCGCTACTGAAGACAGTTTCCACATCCACACCATATCCCTTATCTTAGGGTTCAACCCATAGACAAAGCGTTCTGCCCGTTGTTGGTTATTATCCATATATGAAACATATTTGACCAATTCCATAAACCTAATCTCATATTCTTCTACGATCCTATTTCCCTGTACTAGAGCATGAAACACTCCTACCTGCTATTCCTCGTAGTAAGCTGGCAGATATTTCCTTCGGAACCTCTCCTCGAAAAGTTCCCAAGATATGGTGTCCAGGGTAAGATGCAGTTGTCTTTCCGGGTTGCCCCACCAGTTCAAGGCACTGTCTCTCAACTAAAAAATCGCTATCTTCGCCTTTGAGGTGGACGCATAGTCCCTTAAAGCAAAACACCTTGTCATGCCTTCCAACCATGCTTCTGCGCATTCACTGGCGCGACCCCCGAAAAAATCCGAAAGTTTGATCTTCTGCAGTTCTCTAGTGATGTCTTCGGGTGGAGGTCCTCCCCCTGAATCCCTCGACGCTTTTGGATTACCTGTTCCAGATGGTGGGGGCTCCACTTCGATCCCTGTCGGTTGACGCCCCTTTAATGTCTCAGTTATGGCCTCCAAAGAGCACAGTATCAGAGCTAGTTCAGGCGATGGTGGTGGCGGTGCTGGCGGTCCCTGCGACGATGCCCCTCTACCTCGATTCCCTTGAGTCCTAAACATCCTGTATGATTTAACCTGCATCAACCAAAGTTGTCAGGGTGAGTGCAAGGACATTTCACATTTGCGCAACTTAACTAGAAAACAGGGTTAGGCGTAAGTTTTTCTTTACTTGTCTGTAAACAGACGTTACTCTCTTTAGGGGAGGTGGCTAGGTTAGGGCTAAAGCATCTAAGCTTGATTTCTTCGCCTAAGAAAACTATTGACTCCCTCACCCGGTAGCTATGCTAGATTTGCACCACACTATCCAATTTCTCTAACTTACCTGCCTAGTGCGCATGAAGCCCCTTCCCGCTTATCTTGTTCTAAGTCCTTATACTTTGCGTTTAAAACTAATTAGGGTGACTTCCAACCTAATGTTGATGAAATGAGTCTAAGGCTATCCTTCGATGCTTGACTCGTGGGATTTTCTTGGCGCATTGTACATATGCGTTGAATTGTGTGACTCGGTGACTGCAGGTGCGAGTCTTGAGGATTGTAGAGTGACTTTCGGGCATTGGAGCTTAGCGCTCGTGCGCTATGGTTATGTATTGTCTCTGGACTTATGGTCGTATGAAGTAGTGAGCATGAGGCTATGCATCAAAGGTTGGTGCTTGTGCGTTGGGATTTGGTTCTTAGCTTGTGGACTTGGAGGTTTGGGCCTCGGGCGCAATACTTTTAATTTTTTTTTTTTTTTTTAAATTAATCACCTTACTTTTTTTTTTTAAACCTTAAAAACCTAAATTTAAATCTTTAAAACTAAGGTTTAAACTTTAATCTTTAATAACATATATTTAAACTAATATTAATTAATTAATTAAGAATATATGTTTTACCATAATTAAATATTTAGGTAATATTATTAATTAATTAATTAATATTAGTTTAATTATTAATTACCAGGGTTAATTATTAACTATTTTCCAATAAAAAAAAATGACAAAACTTTGTAAAACATATATAATAAATTAATATTAATTAATTATTATATATAAAAAAACATTTAAAATAAAAATTATTACAAATATTAAAAATAAAATAAAATATTTAAAAAAAAAAATTGAAACGAGCATCGTGGGTCCTAGCATGAGGCCCACGTGCCCTAAACCTAAATGCACTCCTCCTCGGGTCTCTGTCCCCTAACCCTAATCAACCTGCAGCCTATCTCATTATGCGAACGCGCCTTGGGCCTCTCCTACTCTGCAACTGCGACGGAGTTATGGTAATGGCCACAGGCTTCTCCCTTGGTGGCTCGATGCTCAGCTCTGAGCGCTGGCTTGTATTTGTTTTTTGTGCTGGTGCGTAGCGCACGTCGCCTTGCCCCCTTGGGCTGCTCCTCCGTGTGGCTCGCACGTGGTTTGAGCGCTGGCGCTGATGCTTGGGTTCTGGATGTTTGTTGTGGCTGTGAGCTCCACAATGGCACGTAGCGTCTATCCATGAAGAGCCTTTCAATGGGGTCAGTGATCACTGTTTTTCCTTTCGTTCATCTTCCACTTTGTTGTAAGGGTGTCAGGATGTTTTGGACAATATGCAGAGTGCCAATAGGTAGGCTATAATGGTGTCGGGTCTAACTAAGAAAAACAAGCATATCCGCTATATCAGAGTCACATTTAAGTTCGATGAAATCAAAGGCCATTTCATTGCAATGTCGTGCTACAAGTTTTTTTTTTTATCTCGTTTATTTCAAAAATTGTTTGTCTGCCCTCCAGTTGACGTTGGTGTTGATCGAGGCGGTGGCGGCGTGTAAACGTCGGCGTGGTCTGCAACCTGGTATACTGGTGGGAGTTTGATTGATGTCTGTCGCGCTAATGCAGGTACGCGAGTTGGAGGCAGGAGCGAGCATTATGACTACCCTCGGTGGGCTCCTCTTCTGGTCGTGGCATGGTGCTGATGCTCTTTCTTGGAGGCTTGGTGCTGGATTCATGATTTGTATTGAAATTCTGGGCTTGTAGACGCATTTTGCTGTCTTTTGGTCTCTTGTGGGATTGGCGCTTGGGCGCTTGTACTTTGGCTTGCATGTTTTGTGCTAACCCTTGGTTTGTGTATGCAACTAGAAAAGGGTTGAATTTAACAGAGCCGTGTTAGAAAAGACATGCAAGCGCTCTCTGGATTCTTATTTTTTTTATGTATGGTTTTTTCTTTCTTTCTCACGTTTGAATGTTTGGGTGTCGTGTGTTTGTCAAATTTGGCGCGCGGTCGGAGCAGAGAAATGCAAACATGCTACTAGATTTTGCAATTATTGCCCTGTTCAACACGTAAAGTCGACTTGGAATCCGACAAGGGCGCCTACAATATTATGGTCGACTGAATCTAACATATTTCATGTGTATTGCGTCTCTGATTCCATTGGCTGTGTATGCAGCTCGCATGGAGCGGGTGGATATAACTCGCATGGAGAGGAAGCTTAGGCCTTCACACCTTCTTTAGGTTACGGTTTGCAGGTTCCTTTTTTTTGTTTTATTTTATTTTAATTATTTATTTCAATTTTATTTTATGCCCCTTTTTACAGGTGAGGTTTCTTACAGGTTTGAATCATTTTGATCCATGGATTCATTGCTTGAGATGAATAGTTGTCAGTTAATATGCCATAGGGAAGCCATGGATCGCACCCTAGACCACGACTGAGTAATCACGACCTGCATGAAAAGAAAAACAAAAACAAAAACTTGCACTGTGTCTTAGATATGGAGGTGTAGCCCCTTGGTGGCTTATGCGAATTAGATATTGGGTAAAATCCAATACTTTTTTTTTTGCTCATACTTTATTTTTCACTTTATTCGTAATCAATAATATATATATATTTTTGTTTTTACATTTATATTATATATGTATATATTTTTTTATACTGTAAATACTTATATATATATATATTTTCTATACGCGTAGCGCATGGGACACGGTCCCCTCCTCCTCGTGGCTTGGTAGAGCGCGTGGCTTCGTGCTTGGGCGCTGGACTGTGTGTTGGCGTTGGCCACGTTGAGAACATATGGACTTATCCTTGGTGGCTTGGTTTGGTGTCTAATGACTTGGTTGCTTGCGTGCTGTTTCTAGACTTTGATCTCCACTCTGATGTGCCTAAATAGAGATTGGCTGTATGCCAATATTTTTTTTTTTGGTCTGTGAATGATTCCAAGGTAGTTTCAGAGTAAATTATTTATTTATTTATTTATTTTCGTTATTGTGTATATATAATCCTCTATATAAGGAAACTAGTATATATACTTTCCTAATCTTTTGTTTATAATAAAATATTGTTGAATATAACTATTGTTTATATACCTTTCATAATTTTTGGTTTAAGATACAATATTTCTGAAGCTAATTCTTGTTAATCCTTCCTTTTTGCAGGTGAGGATTAGTAGGATTAGTAAAGGTGGTTGGAACATGGGAGTCTTCATAGGGTTTATGACCTGTAAATAAAAGGTTTCTGGGCTGTAGATTAGGAGCTGTTTTTAGGGAGCAATCTGCACAATTATGTGGGTGGTCAAGCCCTAGGTTTTAGCTTTGAAACCGGGCTTTGATACCATTTGTAAGGATCTACTCATACAGAGCCTTATAAAACAAAAAAATTGATTAAAGAAATGCTATCCTAACATTTTCACAATTTCATAACCAACATATAACCATTCAGCTTAAATAAAATTTATGAATAGATCATAATAAGCTTACGTAACAACCACATAACACTACATATTCATGAGAATACATAAACAAAAATACCTCTGTCTGATGCTAAATTCCCGATTTCAGGTTGTCCTCTATGCTGCTCTCCCAAAACCAAATCTTCCTCCTTGCCAACTAGGAACAGAGCCTGTCTGACTCACTAGCTCCAGGATTCCATGAGGATTCCTGGCCCCTGAGCCCAAAACTCCCAGCAACCTAGTGCCCCCTGTAACAGTTCACCCAACCTTCTAACCAAAAAATATGCTCAGCAGAAAATACAGTCCTTCTCCTGCAATAATGCTCCTCTCCCCTAATTTTTCATAATGGTGTCCCGAAGGCCTCTGCCCCCTCACATCCTTTCCCATTCACTGCCTCCTCCTTCATTTAATGCCACCCACCTTATCCCTCCATTTAATGCTTCACCCCCCTGCATATGTAAAGTTTTATGATAAATAAATAAAAATTATTAAGCTCTTAATTCATTACCCAAACCTTTAATGAGTTAATTAATTAATTAATTAATTAATCAACATATATAAACAATAAATAAATAAATAAATAAATAAATAATTAATATTATTAATAAATAATCATTGTTTAACTAAAACATATTAGGACAGTTAATTATCTAATTAATTATACTTGATAAACCTTAAGAAATCATTTAACTAGGGTTGTTACACTTTTTGTAAGGGTGACACCAATGGGTGAAGGCACCGTCGAGCTTTATGCCGAGAAGGTGAACAACATAGGGCTTTGTGCTATCGCTCAAGTTGAGTATTTGCTGCTACAAGTTGCTTGGAGGTCTTGTTGTTAGAAGGTACTTATTGGATGATCTTCAAATTGGTTGAGATCGACTGCATGATCTTCAAATTGATTGAGACATTGTCCATTGAACAATATGTATATATAAAAATTTAATAGATCATGTGATCGACTTATTAATGGAATGGTTGTGTAAACCAACTTGTTGACTGTTGTTGGTTGTGTGCTATCATGACTTTCCTTAACTGTTGCATAAGAGAATTTAATGTATCTCACCTAATCACCTAATTACCCATCGCTACGACATTAATGTATTTTATAAAATACACTAGTCTGCTAAATACTTAAGCCATTTCTTAATGCTTGCTTAGTTTGTTTATTATTTGTGTGCTACCATCCATTCTGGATTAAATACATTTTACTTCTCAAAGAGAGTCTCAGCGATAACAATGGATGAAACTCTTGCTAATGTCGGTTTAAGCATGAAATGATGATGGTAGAAATCAAATTAGTTGTGAGTGAATGATGACATGTAGAAGATCAAGAGCATATTGTTGGGTATGTATGGATTTATTGCTCGTAGTGTTTTCCATGACTACTTTCCAATAATATCACCTCACCACGCCAACGAATCCACCGAATACGCCACTAAATCCACCGAATACACGAACTTGCTACCTCTGATTGGTTCTGATCATCACTGGTCTCTGTCTATCTTGCTACCTGTACCTATCACCAGTCTCTATCTATCTTGTTGCCTCTTCCTATCAAGAGCTTCACCATAGTTAAGCACACACTAATCAACTTCGTATCGCGACTGTGATTTATTATCAGTTACATTACTTCAAGTACAATAAAATTTTCGATCCACAAGATAAGAATTTGGTGGTTGAGATAGCATAATGCATTACCAAATTAGTGACAAAAAGAAGAAAGACAACGAGAGTAGAGGAGGTGAATTTTCGAGTTACGAAGAAGATCAATGAAAGCAATGAGTATCTGCAGGAAACTGCATTCAAAACTACTAAAAAACTTGCAAAATAACATATCAACTTCATTTACAACTACTAAAAAACCTGCAAAATAACATATCACCACGTAAGATCATAAATTCAATTTTGGATTGTGTAAAATTTAAATACGAGGGATATTAAGTATCACAATCGTGTCATTACAATTGAGATATATGTGTCATGTATCCATAAGCTATGGACAAACGACAAAAAAGTGAGAGAGAACTCCCCCTAAAAGAACGCCTTCGACGTAAATATAACTAAACAATATTGTTTTTCACAAATATATTAAATATTTAGTGGATAGTTGGTATGTATTGAGGTTTATTTTTATTTTTATTTTTATTTTTCACGTTTAGGCATTCATGATCTTATCATGGCTAATGAGGTTCATGCTTGTTTGAAAATTTTCAATTATCACAGTGCATTTGTAGTGATCTCAATGATTCATGCACTCTCTAAATCACTAGTGAAATGGTGATATGTACTGTAACATGATTCACATTTGTAACAAGGATGTCTTAGCTTATACTATGATTGAAATCAAGCCCACAACAAGAATTGTGGCAATATTAATCGCAACTAACACTTATTCCTTGTTGTGATCATTCTTCCCAATGCAACAACAATCACCCCCAATTTTCTGCATACCATTGTTCAATCATCAATAGTTGTTTCACATGGTATGTCCAACAAATTAACATGTACATCATCACGTCAACACAAATTTAAATTCCTTGGCACCACCAATGGGATCTTACAATTGGCTTGGTAGGCACACCCTTCCCTCTGATGATCAACGTTCACTAATGCCAATAATAGTCAGTGAATTTCCAAAAATATGAGATGTTTATTAACCCTTTGGATGACTTTGCAACTACTCTATTGATGATGAATTCTTTATCTTGTTACTAGTATAAATATGTAAGTAATCATGTTTTGTATCACCGGTGAGATTGAGCTTTATCAATATTGTCTTCACATCTCTAAGTCAGGACAATTCCCTACATATCTTTGATTTTCAATCATTCTTTATAGCTCATTCTTTTGTATCATGAATAAATGTACATGTCAATGAATTACTCCTATTGCTATGGTTCTACTGACTTTATTGTGTCTTTCTCTTCTCAGCCTTATTTGTTTATGTGAATGCTTTGTGCTTAATATACTTAAGTAGCATTAGCATACTAACTTTGTGTTTTCTACAACCATTCATTACCATATTGTTAAAAATATTTTGTAGTATAGTCGCCTTTGCTTGATTGAACATTGATTAGTCACAACTACTCATCGCAACCAATGTGATTGCAGTGCTCTAGCGTGACATAAGTAATGGTTCAAACCAACTTCACTGTAAATTAAAGGGACTATGCACCTAAGGTGATTATAACGAATTCATACACCAAGATATCATCTCTATAACAAATTCAATGCTCTGATATTTAGCTTACCCACATGTTATTGATATTGTCTCTATAACATATCCAATGCTTTGATACCAATATGTGATATACCATCTCCCTTCTTTTCCCAACAAGGTACCAAATCACAAGGTTTCTATATCATTTATGTTTTATCAATGTGTCTAGAGCTTCCAATAGTTCTCCAAGTCAAATTTATATCCAAAACTTAAATGCATAAACTAATTATGCATAGAAATGTGATTCTCATTTACTTATTCAATTCATTGGTGCATTTTTTCAATACACGGTGTATATAACATTAAAAAAACAGAGAGGTTGGATGGAGGTCCTGCCAGGGTTTGCTTAGGGGGACAAGGATGGAACTAGATCTTCAGCTCATGGACTACTTTGACAAATCCTCGTCTAAAGCTTACATATGTGTTTCTCATTCATTTGGTGTGTCCTTAGGAGAACCACACTCAGGGCACGTGGGGGGCATGCTCCCTAACGATTTCACTCATAAAAAAACCTTGGATAAAGTGGATGCGGTGGATGTTCATGTCAAATCCAAGGTATTTTCAAGTAGGGTGTGTTCGTATGCAACAATTTGCAGGCGGAACCTCTAGTTGTTGATTCAGTGAACGATCTATACTCTAGAGAATTAACGAGAATTCAAGTGGCACCCTTACCAAATGGGGAGCATAGTATTGTCTCTAGTAAACTCCTTGGGGTTCATTCCACTGTTGTTATCTATGGTTTAGATTCTAGTGCCTTTTGTCATGATTTGGAGTCGAGATATGGTGAAGGTGGGGTTGGTTTTGTTGGATCCATACTGTTAGAGGAGGAGTTTAGAAAAGGTGAGGGTCTTCGGTATGGGAAACATCGAAGGAAACACAAGAGCAAGGTGATTAAGTCTTGGGGTGGTGGACTAAAGTCGGTGGTGGGAGAAGACATTAGGGTGGAACCGACAGGGCTCCTCTTATGCAAGACCTTGGTGGGAAAATTTAAGGGTCGCAGGTTTCCATGGGTTGGCTTAATGGTTGGCTTCAAGTGGAGTGGGTGTCATTTCTAGGTTATAGGTCGATTTTTCACATGCTTGCTAAGGGCTGGATAGGGTTTATATTTCACTTGAATGTTGACACACTTAAGGTTTTGAAGGAAATTGTCTATTAGACCGAACCTAATTATCACTCATGCCATGGCACCCTTGTTTCAATGCTATGGAAGAATTTATGTCTACCACTTTGGTGTATCTTAGATTATTGAGTTTGTTGATGGAATATTGGTCAAACCGCTTGCTTGAGGAGATAAGGGATAAACTGGGTAAATTCATCCTCATGGATGACAATTATAAGATTTGCAATGGTCGCTCAATCGCTTGCATCCTTGTTGAAATTAATGTTAGTCAAGGTCTTTTTGAGTCTATGGAGCTTGTAATAGGTAACTCGAGCCATACCCAAATTATGGATTACATAATTTTCGCCTTTTGTTGTGCTTGGTGCCACCATTATGGACACGTTCTCAAAGAATGTGAAAAATCATTCCCAAAGAGAGTCTGGCAAAAGTTGGGAGAGAGTCCACTGGGTCGAGGAGCTTCAGTGGCGGATCCTGAAGTTGTCTCTCCTCCTAAGGAGGCTAGTGATGGTGATTTTAGGGAACCCGTTAATACCTCAATGTCTCAAATAAGAAGGTTGTGGGGTCCTATTGTGAGAACAATGATTTGTTGGTTAGGGATATCTTTATCCCACTCGTGGTCGAGGCTCAATCTGTGGAAGTTACTTGGGAAAATGTTGTTACGACTCCTAGGTTTGTTTACTTCTCGTTGTCACAACTACATAGGATCGATCGCCTATGRAAAATGAGCATGCCTATTGTGGGTAAGTCATCCATGAATTCTCCTTCTCTTTTTGACAAAGAATTTGAGGATGAGTTAAGGGCACAAGAAGATTCCATATCCTTTGGCTCTATTCAGTCGGGGGGCGCATATGACGTTCCCACTATTTTTTCTTAATAAAGTTTAGGAGTTAGGAAGGAAGATGATTATCTAACCAATTTTTCGATGGACACAAAATCCTTAATGAGGAAGGGACTCCCTTCTGTGGTCGAGTATGACAATAGTGTCTCTTCTCCTATGAAATGGGGGGAGGTCATTACCAATTAAGTCCTCATTATTCTACTCATGATTCTCAAGTTTCTAGGGGCCTAGGGTTTGACAGCCAATGAGAGCCTAGAGGGCATAGGGCTTGGGGGAAATTTGCACTTAAACACGCTCAGGAACATGTGGTTAAAGAGGTAAAATGGGGGAAATGATTACTTATTTCTAGGGTTCTTAGAGCATAGAAAACTCTCTCTAGGGTTTCCTCATGAAAATTATTTCACTTAACATTAGGGGTCTAGGGGGTTAGACCAAGAAGTTGGCCCTCGAAAGACTCTTTGATTTGAATTATCCAAAATTTATTTTCATCCAATAGACTATGGGCAAGGGTGAAGTTGTGATTAGGGATCTCAAAAAGTTGTTTGTGGATTGGGAATTTGTTGCTTTCGATGCTAAGTGTTTTTTTGGGGGCTTAATTATTGAGTGGTGTTTGAATGTGACTTTAATAAATTCTTTTCTTCTTTACTCAGGGTTGTGCATAGAGGTATTCTACACGAATATAGGGTTGGTTGTTACTTTACTTAATGTGTGTGGACCTTTCAAAGGAAAAGAAAATTTTCGGACTAAGTTATTCTCTTATCAATGGATAAGGATGGATAACTTGATACCAAGTGGTGATTTAAATCTCATCTTGAACAGAGGAGAGATATGGGGTCCATCTACTAGGCATGAGAGGTTGGAGGAATTCTTCCTTGATGATTTTTATTTGATTGGTTGGATAGATGTAGACCCAATTGAGGTGAAACCCACTTGGACTAACAATTGAGTGGGGGAAGCTAGAATCTCAAAACATATTGACATATTTCTAGTTTATCATGCATTTTTAGAGAAGTTTCCTTGTTATAGGTATTGGGTGGGCTCCTCGAGATGTTCGAGTCATTTTCTCATTTCCTCAAATTGATTCTTAGAGAGGAAAAAACAAAGGCTCCTTTCGAATACAATCCTAGTTGGTTAACAGAGGTGGAATTTCAAGAATCAATGAACTATACTTGGAAGAAGTTTGATGCATCTTTAGAGAACTCAGCTTGTACACAATTTGTCAACTCTCTTTGACTGGTTAAGAAGAGATTTGTTCCTTGGGCTACCGAGATATTTAAGGCAGGGGACCACATATTGAAAGAGACTAAGCAAAGTTTGGATAATTTTTATGGAGAACATCTCACTGGTCTCTACAATGAAGAGATCTTCTCCAGTATCAAATAGCTTGAAACTAAAAAACAAACTACTTCTGGACAAAGAGAAAGACTGGAGAATCAAGAGTAGAGCTACTCGGTGAAGCGTGGGGGACTAGAACACTGATCCAGGTGGATATTGGTGGCCACCCACCTATTCCAACTGACTCATTTTGACAATTTTTAGTTCAACATGTTTCTCTGTAATGATGACATTTATTTTTAATTGTGGGTTCTGCACTTTCAAGGCTGTCCTAAGGCCCTACACAACATCTATGTGGATATTGGTGGTTGCCCACTTATTCCAACTTGTTTATTTTGGAAGTTTTCATATCAGTAGATCTTTGTATACTTTCAGGGCTGTTTTGGGGTCCTAAACAATGTTTTTTAGCTTGCCACAGTCAAACTGTAGACATAGTCAAAGTTTGATGGCATAATGTGTAGTTCTCGAAAAGACCTTTCCATCTGGCTATCACACGCCTAAAACAGAGGTCGTATGAAAAAGTTACGACCCCGAGAATTTAAGGTACCAACTTACCCATCGGGGCCCACATAACTTTTGGTGTTTCATCTCCTAGGGTTAGGTTTTTGGATGTCTAGGGTTTTGGAATTCATGAGTAATGTTAAAAAGGCATATAGAGCCTCATTATAATCAGTCTTCTCAGACGGATGCACGTAGCAACCATATCTCTTCTCAAAGATAACTACCACCATTAGAGCAAGTTGTTTCGGTTCTGCAGTTTTACAGTTTCAACCTATTTTATTTATTCAATAGAAGTTATTGTTCACTGGATATTTATTGTTGTTCTTCATATCTTTGTGTTATGGTATTCAATCTGTTATTCATTTCATTCTGCTCACAAACTCAGATCAGTGGTATTAGAGCGATTTTCTCTTCATTTATTTTTCTTTGTGCATGTCCCCGACAAGATCTGGGTACAAGAAGTTGGGACTCGAACCAGTCGAGCCTTTGCAAGATCGACTGCACTGAACCCGACCACAACTCATTGGGGACAAGAAGAAAGATGATGGAGCAATATATGCTTTTAAAATGTTGTTTGAGGAATCCCTTGTGCGACAAAGGAACAAGATGATTGACAACTTTGCACATATCCTTTGGCAGATGCCCACAAGAGACACATCTTCATCAAGGGGCTACACAACCCCCTTTAAGGTACAAGTAATTTTTGATATTCAATTATTTGAAGGACTGATAGATGCAGATGTTGTAGATAAATGGTTGGATATGCTCGAAGGGTATTTTTCGATCCACAATTTTTCCCATAGGGAAAATATTACTTTTGCAATCCTCAAGGTCGTCTCGCATGTTAAAGACTAGTGGGATACGTACTCTGAGCAAAGGGCCATAGAGGAATTTGCAATATTTGCAGTCGTCCCCACCCGAGATTCCTTCCTGGATGCAATTAAAGAATAATACTACCCTGTTGGAAGCTACAAGGACCAGTACACAAGATGGACCATGCTGCGTTAAGAACGCGACCATACAGTACCAGATTTCACAAATATTTTCCATACTTTGCGCACCAAATTGGGTATCAAAGACTCTCAATGACATCTAGTGCTCAAATACCATGGCTATCTGCAAATATATATTCAAACATAAATGGAGTTTATGGACATCACATCATTACATGCGGCTTATAGATATCTTGTCAAGATCGAGCAAAAATTTAAGTAGAAGAGGCGAGAGTTTGGATCTGCAAAATCCTCACATCGGAAGCACAGAAAAGGCGGTCCGAACCCACCAAACAAGGGACAAAGCAAATATTGTCTCTCTCAGGAAAACCGGTCAAAGCCACAACCCAACAAGGGTAATGAGAAGTTTAAGAAGGACATGAGAAGGTGGTGTGAATACCATAAAATTGTTGAAATATTGTAACTGCAAAGAGTATTCTATTGATTATTGATGTATTATTCATTAGATCAATCCCCTTTTGCGGATTGATCATGTCGGGTATTGTAAATGACCAAATCACCTTTTGCGAATTGGTCAAACCCTAATTGTAATGGGCTAAATGAAAAGTCAGCCCCAAAATATATTAAAGTGGTTATAATCACCCATAATGAGAAGTCGACCCAGCCAGTGAAAAGACACCCTAGTTCAGCGCCTGCTAGATTGTATAAATAGAGAGGCTAGCACCTCATTTGGACACACACACACTTGTTCATCAGAGCGCAAGTTCAGAGCTACAATTGGAGAAGAAGGAAGAGAGAGAGAGGCACATTCTTGGGAGAGGACTTTCTGTATTTGTTTGAGTTACCTCTTGGCATTGTATTGGCTATCTATATTAAGGAAGTTTTTGCTGAGTTTTCTCCCCCATGAGGGTTTCCCAGGATAAATGATGTGTCTCTAGTGATTGTGTATTTCTCAGTGATCCTATCTATGCTATGGTTATCTAGTAAATTGAAAAGAAACCTAATAATAACATAAACCTTAACATGGTTTTAGAGCTAAGCTGAAGAGAGCATCTTTCGCAAGAGAAAGAGAAAAACGTCACTGTTGCCGTACATGAAAATTAGGGATTTTTTATTGAAGAAGAATTTCAGGCCCAAAATCTTCTAGAAAAGTGCGCCCTTCCTCAAGGATCACTTTGGCATCCTCAGCGCAACTTTTTAGTGGCTAGATCTCCCAGAAAGTGAAACCCTAGTTTTCACAAAATACCAGAAGTACCAGAAAACCAGAGTACCCCAAGTACCAGAGTACTAGAAGTACCAGAAAACCAGAAGCACCAGTCCAGAAATCCGCTGATCAAGTTTGAAGGGGTAAAAGTTGTATTTTCTAAAATCTAACCACACTAGACTACTCGCCTCAGCCAAGCGCACCTCCTGGTAAGTTCAGAATTCAATTTTGAGCATTTCCATTTTTTTTGTCATTTTCCTAGCTCCAGGTAAAAGATGTCTGCAAGCACTAAGCTTGTTGACAAGATAGAAGGCGTGGAAAACTTCCATTCCTGGAAGTATATGATTGGAATCATTCTTGAAGAGAATGACCAAGCAATATTCGTCAAAAAAGGAGTACCAAAACCCGACGATGCTACAGATAAAACAAAGCACCAAAAGGAGACGATCATGGCTAAAAGAATCATTGCAGATTCTATCAAAGATCACTTGATTCCTCAAGTGTCTTCAAAGAAGACTCCAAAAGAAATGTTTGATGCCCTAACTAGATTATATGAAGGAAAGAACATAAACCAGAAGATGAATCTAAGAACTCAACTCAAGAATACAAGGATGCAAAAAGGAGAAGCGATCCAGGAATATTTCTCAAGAATATCTCAATAAGAACAACTAGAAGCTATTGGAGATACTATAGATGAATATGAACTCATAATGATGACCCTTAATGGTCTCACAAGACCTTGGGATGCATTCATCCAAACTATTTGTGCTAGAAAGGAGAAACTAAAATTTGATAGTCTTTGGGAAGAATGTATTCAAGAAGAATCAAGAGTAGCTAACCGAGAAGCTCTACTATCAAGAGTTGAAGATCAAGCCCTAACTACTCACACTAAAGGAGGAATAAATAAGTATTACTTCTAGAAAGAAACTCATAAAGAGTCTCACCCCCAAAACAAATTCATACAGAAAGAATCTCAACCTAAGAGATTGCAGAAGAAAGGACAAAGAAAAGAAAGAGACTTCTCATCTTACCAATGCTACCACTGTGACAAGATGGGACATATTGCGAGACATTGTCTAGCTAGATGAGAAGAATACAAGAGGAAAAATAAGAGGCACCATGCCCATGCAATTGAAGATGGAGAGCCACCCGCAAAGATGATAAGAGAATGAATTGAAGACTATGTCTTAATCTCGGCCCTCTCAGGATCAGTATCACCTGAAGAGGACACTTGGCTCATTGATAGTGGTGCTTCCAAGCACATCACAGGTCAAAGAGATATTCTCTCTTGCCTTTTAGAAAAGAAGTTTTCTTAGAAAGTTGCACTTGGAGATGATTATCGATACCCTATCAAGGGAGTGGGAGAATCAAACTACAAGCTCAATTCAGGGACTCCAATGAAGATGAAGGACGTACTCTATATACCAGGTTTGACAAAGAACCTACTATCCATATCAACTTTAGAAAAGAAAGGCTTAATAATTGCCTTTATAGATGGAGAAGTTCTTATGTGGGCTAAAGGAAAAACCATGAAAGAAGCAATCGTCATTGGAAAAGAAGAAGGTGGCTTGTATAAGCTAAAGCGTCACTCAAAAGTAGCCATGACCCACACCATTGAGAATCCATGTGAACTTTGGCATAGAATATTAGCACACATAAACTACAAGGCATTACCGTATGTATGCAAGGTAGTCATAGGTCTACCAAAACTCAAGGTTAACCATGAAGGTGTGTGCAATGGATGTGCACAAGGGAAGAATATCAAGAACCCTTTTCCGAAGAGAGACAGTAAAGTAGAAGGAGTCTTAGAACTTATTCACCCAAACATGTGTGGCCCAATGCCATCATCCTCCATCAGTGGGTATGTATACTATGTATCTTTTATTGATGATTATTATCGTAAAACTTGGGTTTACTTTTTGAAATCAAAAGATGAAGTGTTCAGTAAATTCAAGGAATTCAAAGCCTTGATAGAGAATCTTTTTGAAAGAAAGATCAAGATACTCAAGTCAGATAATGGAGGAGAATACACCTAAAAAGAGTTTGTAAACTATTGCAAATATGTCAGGATTAAGAAGGAGCTCACCACTCCCTACAATCCTCAACAAAATGGTGTAGAAGAAAGAAAGAACAGAACGATAATGGAAGCAGTGAAGAGCATGATCCATGATCAATATCTTCTAATGTGCTTATGGGCAGAAGCAACAAAAACATCAGTATATGTACAAAACCGATTGTCCCATAGTGCACTTGGGTTCAAAACCCTGGAAGAGATGTTCTCCGGAAAGAAGCCAGAAGTAAGCCATCTCAAAATATTTGGTTGCCCAATATTTGTACATATTCCAAAAGAGAAGAGAAACAAGCTGGACCCTTCAGGAAAGAAGGGAATATTTGTTGGATACTGTGAGGTCTCCAAGGCCTTTAGAGTTTATATACTAGGCCACCATCATATTGATATCAATAGGGATGTGACCTTTGATGAAGATTCAACACTCAAGAATTCAAGAAGATGCCAACTTGAAGAAGTATATGAAGAGGAACTTGTAGCTCCCAGAGTTGCAGAACCAGTGAGGGAAGTCATAGCTTCCCCTGATGAGGAAATTCTAGAAGATCATGACATAGTAGAATTTTAACCTCCTCAGATGATAATCTCCCATAAGAGAAAGAATGCTTGGGCTAGGGAGCTTATTCAAGATGGAGAGAATTATGGTGTCCCCAAAGGAACCACAAGACAAGTGAAGAGACCTAAGCCATTCTCCAATTATATGGCTTTGATGTGTGATCCCTTAGAGAAGGAGCCTACCTACTTTGAAGAAGACATTCAGAAGAAAGAATGGGCAGATGCCATGACATCAGAATACAAATCCATACTTAAGAATGATGTATGGGAAATAGTTCCTAGACCAAAGAGCAAAGATGTGGCATCTTCCAAATGGATTTTCAAAATAAAACATGCTGCTGATGGAAGTGTTGAGAAGTATAAAGCAAGGTTTGTCGCTCGTGGATTTTCTCAAAAGGAAGGCATTGACTATGAAGAGACATTTTCTCTTGTATCCAGATACACTTCTATCAGAACCATCATAGCCCTTGCAGTTAAGATGAAGTGGAAGCTACACCAGATGGATGTGAAGACAACTTTCCTAAATGGTGTCATTGAAGAAGAAGTGTATATAGAACAAACTCAAGGATTTGAAGTTGAAGACATGGAGACTCATGTCTGCAAGTTGAAAATGGCTCTGTACGAATTAAAGAAAACTCCTAGAGCTTGGTATGGAAGGATAGACAATTTTCTGACGAGCTTGGGCTTTACCAAGAGTAAAGCTGATTCTAACCTCTACTTCAAGGTTATGAATGATGAGCCAGTTATATTGCTGTTGTATGTGGATGATTTATTCTTAACTGGAGAATAAAATCTCATCACCGAATGTAAGAAGAAGCTCATTGCAGAATTTGAGATGAAATACCTTGGCCTAATGCATTATTAATTAGGTCTTGAGGTATGGCAGAGCCCAAAGAGGATCTTCCTTAACCAAGGGAATTATGCATTTGAAATCATGAAGAGATTTGATATGTTGGAGTGCGAGTCCATGAATACACCCATGGAAACAAAGCTGAAGCTTCTGGTCGACACTTCGTCAGAATTGATTGATGGCATGCTATATTGACATATCACTGGATTGCTGATGTATCTGACGAACACCAGACCAGATATCTGTTTTTTCGTGAACACTTTGAGTCAGTTTCTGGTAGAACCTAGACATGTTCACGTAGTTGTTGCAAAACATGTGATGAGGTACCTTAAGGGTACATTAGATTATGGTCTCATTTATGATGGAGATCATGATTTCACATTGAGTGGGTACACTGATTCAGATTGGGCTGGAAGTGTCTCTAACAAGAAGAGCACTTTAGGATGTTGTTTCAGTTTGGGGTCAGTCATGATCTCATTGCAGAGTAGGAAGCAATCAAGCATTGCTCTCAGCACAACGAAAGCAGAATACATTGCTGGATGTGCTTCCAGCTGCGAAGCCATATGGCTTCAAAAGTTGTTGACAGGTCTATTCGACCTAGAGATGGAAGCAACCATGATCCTATGTGATAACTAGAGTTGCATAAAGATGACAAAGAATCTTGTATTTTATGAAAAATCAAAACACATAGAGATCCCATATCACTACATCCATGATATGGTGCAAAGAGGAGCCTTAAAGCTCCAATATGTTAGCATGAATGAATAGGTTGCTGATGTGTTGACCAAGCCTCTATCTTGTGTAAAGTTTAAGCACTTTCGAGATAATCTTGGTATAGTCTGAAAGGACCTCCCTTGAAAGGGGGAGTAGTGTTGTGTTGCCATACTAGTGCTGTGATGCCAGCTTCATGCTGATGATGTTCCAAATTAATTGCTGTGTTGATGTTCTAGCTTAACTGCTGTGTTGATGTTCAAGCTTAATTGTTGTGATGATGTGCCAGCTTAATTGTTGTGATGATGTGCCAACTTAATTGCTGTGATGATGTGCCATCTTAATTGTTGAGATGATGTGTCAGCTTAATTGCTGTGATGATGTGCCAACTTAATTGTTGTGATGATGTGCCAACCTCATGCTATGATGATGTACCAGCTTCGTGTTGCGATGATGCTCTAGCCTCGTGCTGTGATGATGTACCAACTTCATGCTGTGATGATGTACCAACCTCGTGTTGTGATGATGTGATGAACCTTGTGCTGTGATGACGATGTGTTAGTTTTTATACTAATCCATGTTGATGCAAATGATGATACCATTCCAACTATCTGTTGAGAATGATGATATTGATGATGATAAAAACTTCCGATGATTTATAGATACACCAGTCAATGTTCCAAGATGCTGTTGATGATGCTGTCCTCTCTCTCGCCTAATGCTATTGTAAAATACCCTTCTTGTTAAGGGGGAGTGTTGAAATATTGTAACTGCAAAGAGTATTTTATTGATTATTGATGTATTATTCATTAGATCAATCCCCTTTTGTAGATTGATCATGTTAGGTATTGTAAATGACCAAATACCCTTTTGTGGATTGGTCAAACCCTAATTGTAATAGGCTAAATGAAAAGTCAACCCCATAATATATTAAAGTGGCTATAACCACCCAGAATGAGAAGTCGGCCCAGTCAGTGAAAAGACACCCTAGTTCAACGCCTGCCAGATTGTATAAATAAAGAGGCTAGCACCTCATTTGTACACACACACACTTGTTCATCAGAGTGAAAGTTCAGAGTTGCAGTTGGAGAAGAAGGAAGAGAGAGAGAGGGACATTCTTGGGAGAGGAATTTCTGTATTTGTTTGAGTTATCTCTTGGCATTGTATGGGCTATCTTATTAAGGAAATTTTTGCTGGGTTTTCTCCCCCATGAGGGTTTCCCAGGATAAATGATGTGTCTCTTGTGATTGTGTATTTCTAAGTGATCCTATTTATGCCATGGTTATCTAGTAAATTGAAAAGAAACCTAATAATAGCTTAAACCTTAACAAAAATCCCTTGGCACAACATCAAAGAATGTTGCTCCAAGCAGTCATTGGTGGTCGAGCTGAAAGCTTCCAAGTTAGAGGTAGATTCCGACTCTGAATCAAATCTGGAAAGTGGGAAGTGGATCATTGATGTCGAACCCAATGCCATTGTCACTACCACCAAAGTCTAGCCAAGCGAACCAGAAGAACCAGAGGAAAGGGAACGCCTCTTTCACTCACAGATGTGGGTAGATGGGACTCTGCTACATTTCATTGTCAATAGCGGCAATCAGAAGAACCTGATCTTAGTAGAGGTTGTCAAGTGGTTGGACCTGCCGATAATGCTGCACCTGTAGCCCTACACCATCATCTAGCTTCGCCAAGGATGAGATCTCTGTGTCAACCAACAATGATGTCTTCCCTACAACATCAACCCCTTCAAAGATGATGTATTGTGTGATATTGCTCCCCTTGAAGTTTGTGATGTTCTTTTAGGCAAACCATATTTGTGGGAGCAACATGTTGTATATTAGTCTAGACCCCACAGTGTTATTATTACTTTGGGTAGACAATTGTACAGGATACCAGAGGTAAATTCGTCTACCACTATTTCTTTCATCTATGCTAAGCAATACAATAATGTTATTTCACAAACAGGGAAGTTCGTCTTCTTTGTGATCTGTGCTCGCTGTAAGTAGAGGGTTGTCTCCACATCTGTGACCTCTACATAGAGCCTCTCTTTGTAGCAAAAGAAAGTGGACGGTATCGTGGAAGAGTACAAAGACATCTTCTCCTCACCCACCGGGGTATTGACACGATGCCAATTCAAGCATCCAATTGATCTAACCCTAGTATATCGCTGCCTAATGGACCAATCCATCGTCACTCATTGATGGAAAATGAAAAAATCAAGCGCCAGATCCAAGAGATGCTTCAAAAGGGGCACATCCGACCCAGCTCCTCCCCTTGTGGAAGCTTGATTGTGCTGGTGTAGAAGAAGGATGAGACCTAGAATCTCTGCATTGATTACACCTA
This sequence comes from Picea engelmannii, assembly GCA_009831015.1. NCBI lineage: Eukaryota > Viridiplantae > Streptophyta > Pinopsida > Pinales > Pinaceae > Picea > Picea engelmannii. The sequence goes on from ML778997.1 coordinate 1,171,013, forward strand.
AATTATGGCTACCACTAGGTTCCCATAGAACTAACTAATGCATGGAGAAAAAATTTCAAATCTAAAGGAGGTCTCTTTGAATGGATGGTCATGCCCTTTGGATTAAAAAATGCATCAACAACTTTCATGAGATTGATGGATGATGTATAGAGACCCTTCACCAACTCTTTTGTGGTGGTATGTCTGGATAACATCATCATCTTCAACCGAACTTGGGAGGAGCACATGCAACATATTCAATAGCTTTTGGGCACTCTGCGGCATCGAAAGCTATATGCCAACTTGGAAAAATTCTCCTTTGGCATGAACATGGTCCAATACTTGGGATAAATTGTTGATGAGAATGGGGTACATGTGGATCTAGCTAAGATCCAAGTCATTCGTGACTGGCCAACCCCGACCACACTAACCGAGCTTTAGAGCTTCTTGGGAATTTCCAACTTCTACCGAAGGTTCGTGTTGGGATTCTCCCATATTGCATGGCCCCTCATCCAAGTAACCAAGGGGGGTGGCAAGGCAAATATCACATGGGGGCAGACACAACAACAAGCATTTGATGATCCTAAGCATCGCTTGTGCTCAACTCTAGTACTCTCCTTACCCGATCTGTGACAACCGTTCAAGATTGAGACTGATGCCTCTGACTATGTTGTAGGTCTAGTTCTCACTCACCACGATCATCTAGTAGCATACCATAGTGAGATACTCTCAGATACTGTCCGAAAATACCCCACCTATGACAAAGAAATGTATTCTATTGTGCAAGCCTGTCTTCAATGGAAACATTGCATTTTGGGAAAGGAGACGATCATCCACACTGATCACAAGCCTTTGCAGTTCATACAGAAACAGGGGAAGTTGCAGAATGACCACCATCAAAAGTGGTCCACATACCTACAATTGTTCTATCTCAACATCAAGTATAAAACAAGGACACAAATCATGCCGTTGACTACCTCAGTCACCCTCCCGTTGCTGCACTCACCTCAGTACTCCATTCCTGTGGACATGATGCATTCGAGTGGCCCCAACTTGATCACTGTGACCCTAACTTCACCACCACCTATCAACTCTTGGGTACAGGCACAAATGTCACCGATTTTCACATCTAGGATGGACTGTTATGCCCTCTGGGCCACCTCCGTGTTCCCAAAAGAGATCATGCAAAGATTATTTGGGAGTCTCACTACAGTCGGATGGCAGGACATTTTGGCATGGAGAAAACTGTGGCCATTCTACAGAAACATTTTTATTGGCCAAACCTTCGACAAGACATCAACAAGTATATCAGATCTTGCATTGCCTATGCCATTGCCAATCCAACCATCAATAAGTAAGGTTTATACACCCCTCTTCCTACTTTCGAGAGGCCTTGGGAATCCATCTTGATGGATTACATGTCTAGCCTTTCGTCCACCAAGCATGAAAAATGATTGTGTATTTGTGGTGGTTGATCGGTTCGAAGATGGCCATTATCACAACCTACAAGAAGAGCATCACAATGACATATACTACCAAGCTCTTCTTTGAACAGGTGTGGGTCCATTTTGGTATACTATAGACCATCACCTCAGATCGGGACAACAGGTTCCTCAACACATTTTGGTTCAGTCTCTGGTCACTGTTGGAAACCAAGCTCACTAAATCCACTGCTTTCCACCCCCAAACTGATGGCCAGACAAAGGTTGTCAATTTGGTTATAGAGCTCGGAGATGACATGCACTACAAGGCACAAGGGGTTGACACATGTTCGTTTCAGAGGGAGTCGATTAAACCACTCTGGTTTACTGATGTCTTATATGTTCTAGGGTTGACGAAGGACATCATCTTAGTCTCTTCTCTAGAGGATAAAGGGTATGAGGTCAAATTTCATAAGGGAAGGGTGCTCGTCAAGCCACCAGGGTCAAGCAAGAAGATGAACAAGATGACTGGGGTTCGAGAAGAGATGGTGTACAAGCTTCAATTTCAGTCAGGGAGAGCATTGGTCAGTACAACCACTGACATGGGAGAATTGTGGCACGAAAGGATGGTGCACATACACTTTAGTGCGTTGGGGAACTTAAAACAGACAATCACTGGATTTCCTAAGTTGACAACAGAGAAGCATGACCCTTGCAAGGGTTGTGCAATGGGAAAATATGCCTGGAGACCATTTCCACTGAGCGATCATAGGTCCAAGGGAGTATTGGACTTGATACATTCTTATGTATGTGGTACGATGAGCGTGGAGTTAGTGAGTAGCTTCAAATGATTTGTTTTATTCATTGGTGACTACTCCAGGAAGACCTAGATATACTTCATGAAGGCTAAGGATGAAGTCTTTAACAAATTTCAGGAGTTCAGAGGTCTGGTTGAGAACCAAACTGGTAGGAAGATTCAGGTGTTGAGCTCCGACAACAAGGTCGAGTACACGTCCAAGGAGTTTGTGGATTATTGTGCAACAACGAGGATCAAGGAGGAACTTATTGTTCATTACAATCCTCAACATAATGGAGTGGCTGAGAGAAATAACAAGACCATATTCGAAGTAGCACGGGTGATGATACATGATCAGGGTTTGCCACTATTTTTGTGGATAGAGGCTAGTCACACGGTTGTTTATATTCACAACATGAGTCCCCACACAGTTTTTGGAAAGTTGACACTTGGGGAGGTATTTACAAGTACTATATCGGATGTGAGTCATTTTTTCATTTGGGGTAGCGTATGTTATTGTCATGTCCCATCGGAGAAGAAGATGAAGTTGGACCCCACAAAAAACAAGGGGATTTTGGTTGGTTATAGCGAGCCTTTCAAGACCTACAAGATCTTTGTGCCAGAAAGATCATTGTGTGTAGGGATGCACAATTCGAGGAGGAGAGTGCATTGAGGAGGTCGAGAGATTTTCCATTACACTTAGAGGACCAGTAGGGACAAGACTCAATGTTCAAGATAGAGGAGGCATAGGGTCAGAGCACATGATCACAACAACAGACACAAGGTACATGATCGTGTACAAGTGTTCAAAGAGAGACTATTGGACAAGATCATCGGGAGCTAGATGATGAGGAGGAGAAATGTGATGCAGTTCCACAGGAGAAGGACACTAGGCCACCACCTAAGTGGTATAATTCCGCAATTAGTAATTCTAGGTTGGCAGGGCTTCGAGAGAGAGACTTCAGACAAAGCAAACCACCAGAGAGACTTGGGTATATGGCATTAATGACACAACTCATTGATGTAGAGCCTTCCACTTAAGCAGGCTGCACAATGTGGAGTGTGGTAGGAGACCACGATGGAGGAATATGCCTCCATTATGAAGAATGATGTATGGGAGGTGGTGCCCATTCCAAAAGGAAAGAAGGTAGTTGGATCCAAGTGGATTTACAAGGTCAAGCATGCAACACACGAAAGTGTGGACAAGTAAAAATACCGCTTCATGGCCAAAGGGTTTTCACAATGAGAGGGAGTTGACTATGAGGAGAATTTTGCCCTGATGGCTAGGTATTCCTTGATCCGAGCAGTCATATCATTGGCAGTAAAGAAGGGTTGGCGCGTTCACTAGATGGACGTGAAGATCGCTTTCCTTAGAATAGTTGTTGATGAAGAGGTATATGTTGAGAAACCAGAAGGATTTGAGGTAGGCAACAAGGAGATGCATGTGTGTAGACTGGGGAGAGCCTTGTATGGGCTCAAGTAGGCACCTCGGGCATGGTACTCAAGGATAGAGAACAACTTGAGGGAGATGGGTTTCCAGCGGAGCGAGGCTGATCCAAACCTGTATTTTCTTACAGGGGAGGCGCCTCTCATACTAGTGTTATATGTGGATGACCTATCTCTCATAGGGGATGAGCAACTAATAGCTGACTGCAAGTTCAACCTTGAAACCGAGTTTGAGAGGAAAGACCTTGGGTTGATGGATTACTTCATTAATCTAGAGGTCTGACAACATGATGATCACTTCTTCTTGGGATAGGGAAAGTATACAGTGGAGATCTTGCGTAGGTTCATGATGACATATTGTAGGCCCATGTCCACACCTCTAGTCACAAACTGGAGGAAGATAGATGCATCGGATTCAAAGACAATAGACCCCACTATCTATCGTCGGTTGATTGGATCACTCATGTATCTGACAAACACTCAACCATATATCATCTTTGTAGTAAACTCTTTGAGTCAATTCATGGTGGACCCTCAGAGAGTACATATGACAGCTGTGAAGCATGTGATTTTCTACCTCAGAGGTAGAATGGAGTATAGGTTGTTATATTAGTGTAGTGGTGGAGTGAGATTGACAGGATTTACAAATGTTGATTGGGCAAGATGTTCAGAGGACAAAAAGAGTACTTCGGGTTGTTGTTTCAACATTGGACCGGGCATCATTTCCCCATTCAACAAGAAGTAGAGATCAGTGGAACTCTGCTAAGGCAGAGTACATGGTTTATAGATTGGCATCATGTGAGGCATTATGGTTGAGGAAGTTTCTCTTGGGACTGTTCGGGTAGGAGCTAGAGGCTACAACGATTCACTGTGATAATCAAAGTTGCATCAAGCTCTCTGAGAATCTGGTGTTTCATGATCATAGTAAGCACATCGAAATCATGTATCACTTCATCCAAGATTATGTATAGAGAGGAGACGTGAGGCCTGACTACATATAGACTTATGAGCAGACAACATATATTTTTACCAAGGCACTCAACATAAAGAAGTTTATGAAGTTCAGAGATCAGATGGGGTTGAGGCAGAATCCCTTCCTTGCTAAGAGGGAGTGTTGAGATTAGATAGCAAGGAAGGTCTTCACCATGCATGGTGTCCTAGCATAGAGGAGGACAATGAAACTTAGCCAAGTTGATGGGTAAATCATTTTCTTAAAGTTGTACTTAGGAAAAAATACATTAAATGGGTTATATTTTAATTTTGACTTAATGAGCACTTTTTATAAAGTTAAAGTGAGAAACAATTTAAGTTGTGGTCTGTTAATCTTGACCATTGATCTCATAAGGTGTGAGAAAATCAATCTTGGCCCTCCATCCTTTTGGAGATAGTGTTTTTCACTTTCTCATTGAGTAAAAGAGAGATTGACTTGGAGAGAGGACACATTATACAAAAGAGAGGGGTGGTTTTTTGAAGAGAAAGAGGAGAATTGCTTGAGGCTTTGTGTGAAGGGATTTGCAAGGGGGCATAAGAGGACTCTTCACTGAGATTGTCACACATCTTCAACATTGCAGAGGTCACATTTTACATATCTGAGAGCCGTCGTACTAGGTGATGCAGTACCCATACAGACAGTCATACAATTATGCAGAGGCTCATGTAGGGGTGTCTTCTGGAACGATCTGGTTCTTAGGGATTTGTAGAAGGGTTGTACATTTGTTGAGGAGGTGATACGCTGAGGTTTTCTTTGGCATTTTGGATGGGCTGATTTTATTGTAAGAGATCTCTATATTTTTCTGTTGAATAATAAAAATATCCAAACCTGTTGCACTGGTTTTCCCTCCTGGGTTTTTGCAGGGATGATTGTCCAAAATTACTTGTGTACATGTGATGTGATTATTGTTGTCATTTTCTGTTAAGTTCTTAGTTATTATTTTATATTGTGTATTATCTATTTGTGGAAGAAAACTTGGTATAATCAGTTAAAAGTAAAAATAATTGGTTTAGGGAACTGGGTTTAGAGAAAATTTACACATAAACTCCACATTCATTGCTCTTATACCCAAGCATGATTGTCCAGAAAAATTTGATGGCTTTAGGCCAATTTCCTTAATCAACTATGTGTATAAATTCATCTCCAAAGTTATTGCAATGCACTTAAAGCTCCTACTGTCTAGACACATCTCTCTTGAACAACTTGGGTTTCTAGAGGGGACATTGATTCATGAAGCTATCGGCTCAGCTAACAAGGTCTACAATCCTTAATAAACTCTCACTCTCCTGTTACATTTATCAAACTAGACCTGTCAAAGGCCTGTGATATGGTCTCCTAGTTATATATATAAGACTACTTTTGATTACCGTGGGGTTCTCTCTTCCTTTGGTGAAGTCAAGCATGGGTTGTGTGACTTCTGCAATTGATTAATGAGTCATCATCCTCCTTTTTCAAGACTTCAAGTGGGCTCAGACAAGGTTGTTCCCCTATCTATTCTTATCGATGCTAGAGGGCATTAGTAGGGATATTCATTATGCTATAAGACTTATACTACTTTAAGGGGTTTAGGTGGGAAGAGGGGTCTCCCTTACTCATCTTCTCTTCATGGATGAGGTTTTACTATTCTGTTGTGGTATTACACTGGAATGTCAAAATCTTAAAGAAATTTTGGATCTGTATTCTTCAACAACTAGTACGGAGGTTAACTTTGGGAAGTCTGCTTTGTATACACATGGGATGGATTATTTGATGTCTGCCAAACTTGGAAGAATTTTCCCCTTTCAACATCTTGCCTTCAATGGAGGTCTTAGATACCTTGGATTTAACCTAAAACCTAACAATTATGGGAAGGGGGATTGTAGATGGTTGCTCTCTAAAAAAAACAAAGAATTACCTTTTGGTGTAATAGGTGGATTTCTAGAGGTGGAAGGCTAATATCGATCAAGTCTGTACTTGAGGCCATTCTAGTGTCTGGCACACCCTAGCTCATATTCCTAAGGAAATTATGGAGAAGGTCATAAAGTGTTGTTTCAATTACCTTTGGAAGGGAAGTATTGAATACAAGGGTTCTCATTTATCTAGTTGGAAGTTGATTACAGTTCCTAAGAAGCAAGGGATATGGGGCTTAAAAGATATACATTTCTTTGGTTTCTCTCTAACAACTAAGTCACTTTGGCAATTGATAACCAAAGACAGTCTTTAGAGAAGGATCATTACCCATAAATATATTTGTCCCAATTCTTTACTCAACTTGATTAGAACTAAAAGAAAAAACAATCATAATGTTTCCAAGTAGTGGAAAGCATTAACCCCAACTTTTCCTATTATTGGAAATTACTTGGCCTGAAAAATTGGTAACGGGACTTAGGTAAGGATGGGTTTTGATATTATCTTGGGTTGTGGATAGGACATTTTCCTCTCAGATGAACTTGTAATTCATCTGTAGGAGATGGGGATATATACTCTCAGTAGAATTGATAGGCTTGTGCACTTGGAATTGAATGCAATAGTGATAGCTACTGAGATAGAGGATGAAGAAGGAGTGACATGCTTGCAAGCACATTACTACCAATTGGTGCAATTAGAATCACATAGAGCACAAGCTATGTGGTCCATTCAAAAGAGGCAGGATGCAATGAAAATATATTTTGACCAAAGTTCCATGATGAGGGATTTTCGCAGGGGGAAATTGGTTTTGCTATGTAACAAGGAAAAATAAAAGCCATCATTGCATTCTAAGTTTGATACTCTATGGATCAGGCCCTATCTGTTGGATCATGTTTTCATTGATGCCAATGGTTTGATTGATTGATGTCAAGTGATTGATTGATTTCAAANGATTGATTGATTGATGATTTATGTAATATAATATGTATTGTCCTTGATGAGAATGCATAGATGAAGATGGATCAATGAGTTGTCATTGATAGATGATGAAGATGGATCGATGTGGTTCCATTGGTATATGATGCACTGTTGGAAAAATGTATAGATGAATCATTATTGTCTTATCATGATTGATAAGGTGCACAAATGGATGAACTCCAAAGTGGTCTCCTTATGGTGAAAGCCCTCACGGGAAGACGCTTTGCGGATTGAGTTATCCTAGAAGAATGGTTGGAGGACCCATGCTTTCATTATTGTCTTATCATGATTGATAAGGTGTACAAACAGATGAACTCCAAAGTGGTCCCCTTATGGTGAAATCCCTCACGGGAAGACGCTTTACGGATTGAGTTATCCTAGAAGAAAGGTTGGAGGACCCATGCTTGTATGA
>ML778997.1:1185817-1233306 GCA_009831015.1 Picea engelmannii
AGATGGAAAAAGTGTGTGGCTTCAATTATTATCTACTCAAAGGTGTGGATGGAACCTTGGTGAATTTGTCTATCAATGGGTGACATCTCAAGCACTTCTTTGCATGAACAACTTATCGTCCTTTTTGGCTAATGTAACATATTCCCACCATTGTTTATAACATCTTTCCACCTTTTCTTTTCCAACAAGTATTTTTCAATTCCTCCTTAAATTTTTTCCTTTTCATTTTGACTACATGCCCATTGGTTAAGGATTTTTGTATTCTCAGTAACACACAGGGGGTCACTATCCTATAGTTGGAGCCAAATGTTGATACCTTACCTTCTTCTACCCAAGGCTTCCTTTCCTTTATAGAACCCTTTTACAAAACATATTAGCCATGCAGATGCGGGGGTAATTCCCTTGTCAAAAATCCCAACCACCTGGACTCGCATCCTGCATAAGCTTGCTAATGTGGATGTGGGGAAATTCCCCACGAGTCTTTTGTGGTCTCTGTTCTCCCACACCGACATTGATTATCATCGCATCCCACACTGACATTCCACATTGATATCTCGCATTAGTTATCTCACATATTGCACCCACATTCCCATACTTAGTCTATTTTCTAATGCCTTTATGTCTCATGTGGAAGGATGACATACACCTTTTCCTGCCACACACATCCTTCTCCCCATACCCACATCAATACTGCTGCTTCTCAACCTGCATTCCATGTAGGAAGTGAATTTGTGATTTCAAGGTGATCATAACATATCCACCACACATATTTTGTACAATGAGAATGACTATTGTTAATTAATGAGGATTAATTTTCACACATTTTCCCCAAGCCTTATGTACGCAAATGAAAATTACCATTTAATGAGAAACATGCACCGAGTGTAAGTGGGGGAAAGTTTGAACATTGAATTGACCCCTAATTTATGATTTGCAGGGCACCTATCAAACATAAAATCTAATTTATACACGTAATCCTCACATTTACCTAAGCACATTTAAAGTGGAAAAGATGGCGAACAAGAAAAGGAGAGAGTCATTATGTAGAGATACAATGAATTCATTGACTCGAGAAAGCAACAAATTCCAATGGTCTATTGCATATAAGTGGTATTATAATCTTTAACCAGAACATAATCTCACAAACAAAGTCTGGACGTCGGGGATAGCTAAGGTTGGTTGTGTGCCTGAGGTATTCAATTTCAGAGAACTCATAGCATGGTGTGCTAGAAGATTTTCTTCAAATCACCGACTGATCAAAGTAAAGGAAAGTGGAAGGACTCATGTCCCTTTAACACCAAACACATTTAGAAGGATGTTGTGCCTCCCAACACTAGACAAAGTCCTCAAACTTTTTGAGGCAAATTCTTTCGTGGAAGCTCAGGGTGGCGACATGAATTTACTCCAGGAGCTTTTGTCCCAACCTCCTATCGGACTGTCGAGCACTAGTCAGATTAATACATGCATGTTGGCTCAATTGTATAGGGAATTTGCATGGATTTTCACACATTCAGTGGGGAAAGACTCAAGATCTTATGTTCTCAGGTATGTTTAAAACATCCTTCATTACTCAGTACAAGTCATGGTCATTTTTGATTGGGCCTAGATTATTCTAAAATGAGATTTCCCACCAATTGTCATACTTCATTCAGACTAAGAGGTTCTACATGACCTCTTACTTGGTTCTTTCTTTAGCTTACTGTAATACATTTGAGGGCATGTCCCTGAGGGGCAATGTCATTTTTAATTAGGACCCTACTCAATTATGGCACCCTATGTTGTGGAAGCACAAAGCATCATTCCATTTCTATCAAATCCAAGATTCTTTTGTTAAAGAATGCATACATATACTCACTAAATTATCTAGGGTGGCAAAAGAAACCATCAATTTTCTTCTAGGGAAGGGAGTATGTGTATTCGATGAGGAATTCACATACATAAGGCTCTTAGGTTTTGAAGGAAAACCCCTTCTTCTTTGCCAATTTGTTTGTGACAGATTTTTGGTGTACGAATTATGTAGATAGTGAAGGACATGGTTTGTGTTTTTTGATAACAAGAGGAAGCAACAATTCACTCTCGTGCCTTTCAAAATTGTCGATATTTCAGTTAAAATTTCATGAAGCCTTGTTGAGATGGCTAGATTTTTTATTCCTTCGATATGAAATAGGTTGAAGCTCACAAGGGTTTTGATCCTAGATGTGTTTTTTCCACTCATATGGTTTCAATTGGTTATGCCTCTTTTTTCACTAGGATAGAGGAAATCACAGAAGGAGCCGACGATGACGAAGGTACACAAGAAAAATTACTCCCAAGAAAAATAAGCAAGCTACTCATGATGATGCAAATACAAGGAAAGTTAAAATATCGGTGAGAAGAAGGTTCCTCTCCAAAAGGAAACTAAACAACCACAACACAGATAAAGGGGCAGATCCATAATCGATGTTGATGGTGGTGCAGTTCATCACTACTATAAAAGTTCCTCTTATGGCCATAAAAATCATGAATTTAATATCAATAAAAGAGGGAATAATGAAGGATGTGTAGTTGATGGAGATTATAGGGAACCCCCTCGACATCAATTGGAAATAACATATTTAGTTACACCTATTCCCAAGAGAAAAAGGAATCCATATGGAGGCAATACTCAAGACCCTGGGGGTTTGGAAACAAAGGTGACATACATGGAACTTGATGAGGTCAATGACATGCCTGCATGGGCTATGATACAAACAACATAGTGTAAACTGATAGCATAGGAATTGGCCCAGGAGGTACCAATAGTTTTTGAGGACCAACAATTTTTTAGGAAGAGTCTATGACTCTTCATCATGCCAAATATGATAAACAATCGACGAAGCTGCAAATTGAAAGAGTCAATCTAAAAGATAAAAGAGTAACAAAAAGTGAAGCTACGATATCAAGGTTAAAGTTTTGAGGCCCTCAGGGGTTCTCATATTTCATCAGGCCATGGGTGAAGCATTATCTCACTCAATAACTAAAGAGGAGTTAGATAATGCAAAACTCAAGAAAAGGATAGAGAGATTGATGCGGCCTTGAGTCTGAGACCATTATTTGTATATCCCTTGTCCATGATAGTCCCATACAAGTATCTCGAATAAGTGACCAGATTGAGCTCCAAGGTCACAAGGGCTACTAAATTATTGATGGGTGTTAGAAAACATGTTGTTGAAAATATTAATAAAAGACTTGGCATAGTCATGGAAGATTTGGAGATTGTTACAGAGGTAGGCATCATGACGGGAAGATTCTGTTCATTTCAATAATTCTTGTAAAAGGATTTATAAACTGATGAACATTTTTATAAAAATGCAGTAAGTACTTCATTGCAAGAATATCAAACATGGATGAACTTATAAGACATAAGCAATATCTTCCTTCTAAAAATAGATTGAAGCAAATACATGCTAGCTCGCTTGGGAGAATAAATAACCTTTGACTATCAGTCACCACTTGTGATGCCCTTGAAGGAAGGATAAGTATATTGTTTATGAAGGTGGCTGATATTGTCAAGAAACTCAAAGGCCCTTCCTTGATAAGGGATTCAATGTTGTTAACTAGAGATCAAATGGAAGTTGAATTGTGTATATTAAAGGTTGCACGAGGAACGCAATTTACTGACCTCATAAACTTTCTAGAAGATGAAATCCAACACTAGTTGGTCAATTTTGTGAACAAGAATGAAGACCAATTGTCTATCACACAACAACAACATGCCACATTGAAGATAATAAAAGATGAATTGTTCAGGGTTAGGGTTAAACATGACATAACCATAGTATCATTATGTGAGTATATTCAAGAATGGCTAAAGGGTACGTTAGAAGCAATAGTTAACCCACCCTGATCTTGAAGATTAAGAGAAATGGTTATGACAGTTTCAAATGATATGTTGTTGCTTATTTAAAGAGTTTGGGAAAAGCGAGAGCACACAAAACCATCAACCTCTGCTTCCATTTTTGTGAGTATAAGTCATGTTTGAAGCATTTCCCTTAGTTTTATTATTTCTCGGTATGTAATCATCTAGTCATGTCAATAAAATACTTATTTTTGTGTGCAAGACCAATGCTTCCTTTTGTCTTCCATGTTGCCTCTACTTAATATATGTTCCACAGGAGCCCCATCCCAATCCAATATGATGAACATATTTCTTATTTTCTTGTTCAAGTATCACAAACACTTTTAGTGCCAATTTTGCACACATTTTATCTGATCTTGAACATCAAATTTATATCTATTATTCAAACTCCACATAGAGCTATTTTGGGAGCTCATGACTTTTGTGGTTTTTTACTTTTATTCAAGCATGAAATATTGAATATGAGTTTCCTTTACATCCCTGTGATATGAATGTTACAAAATCATTTAAAGTTATCTGAAAATGACCATCTATGCTATTCTATGTTATGTTGATCTTGCTTCAAATGTTTTTCCTTCTCTTGCTATGATATGGAAATGGTTATGGTGGAATGAACGGATTTGTTTTCTTTGTTTATGTAGAAATTGTTTCCACAAAATATTTACATGTTTTCATTGCATGTTCACACTCACTGGCATTAAACATTTGATGAATGAAGATTCAATTATTCAAAATCTTGATATAATCGTTATCTGAGTGTGAAACATAGGAGCACCACCTTTATAAAAACAAAGAGGGTATCTTCAACTCCCATAATAATTCCCTACAAGGTTGACTCTTATCCTCAAGAAGAAAAGAGATCAACAATGCCTTCTAAATGTACTTTGTTTATGTGGTTGGTTTTGATGAATAGAGTGTTGACATGGGACAAATTGCAAAAAAGGAACAAAGAGGGAATGGATGGTGTTATTTGTGCAAATAAGATGAATAAATAAATTCACATATTTTCATGAGTTGCACTTTCTCTATGCAGATGTGGTTAGAGGTGGAAGGACAACCAAGTCTCACAAATCTGCGTCAAAGGAAAATTTGAATTCTAATTTGAAGGAATGGTTTAACAGGAGGGACCTGAAGAACTATAGAGTCGTGCCATACCTTGTCATTTGTGGTATTTGGCTAGCTAGGAATGCTTGTATTTTTTAGGATAAATGAATCCCTTCCTTCCAAATAACTGTTGAGATTTTTGCACTACTTTCTACTTTTTTTAGTCCCCATAAGAGGTTGCAAATCATAGATTGGTAAGTGAACTGGTGATTAACAAGTCAACTCCTTAGAGTTTTTTTGATGGGGCCTATCAATGTCCAGGACAGGTTTATGGACTGGGTTATGTGCTCTTTCTCCTAGATTCTCATTACTTTATAGAAAAAGCCAATATGGGGTCAAGGACAAACAACATTGGAGAGTTCAAAGCACCATTGTTTTTACTCAAGTTTGCCTTAAACACAAGAATCAAGATACTTCAATTCTTTGGGGGCTTGGATCTCACCATCAAATGGATGAAGGATGAAGTGCAGATACATAACACATATTTACTTCCCTTGGCTTTGCAATTAAAAAAGATAGTCAATCAATTTTGGGTGATCTCTTTTGCTAATGTTTATAGGAGGCATAATAATTTGGAAGACTCCCTTTTAAAGGAAGGGCTTGTCCAGTCCCAATATCACATTTCTGAAGATGAATTTTGAGAAGGGTCGTCGATTTCCTCTAGGACTATTCATCTACATGATTATTAAACAATAACGTATGTGGGACTATATGTATTTATGCCAATATATGAACAATATTTTAAACTGCCTTTTGATAAGGTTATTACTCGATGGCTACTTATTAACACAACACAGTTTTACAGTCAAATAGTACTATAGGAGGATGTTCCTCTTGTAGCATAAAAGATTTGGAAGTATATTTTCATATGTGATGTATTCTGGCAGTCTTTCATAGTTGTACTTTAGGGATATGTGCATATCATGCACAATGCATATTGTATTTTGGATTGTTGTGCAAAGGGAGACCACACAAACTAATTCTAGTTGGAAATATGATGAAGAGGGCATGCTAACCGAGAGAAGTTAGCGATGAACCATCGATAAAAATTAATGCCACCCATAAATCTCTTGAGTTCCAGAGCTGAGTGAGGCACTAACCATTGTGCAAGATATTGGATTTTAGTGGGATCTAGGCTAACACCCTCAACAGAGACAACACAACCAAAATATCGAATTGAAGGTTTCCCAAAATAAGATTTTTGATGTTTCACCTGCAGTTTGTAAGTGCACAATAAGTCTAGCACAGTGTGCACATGGAGCAAATGATCCTCCTAGGTCTTGCTAAATACCATGATATTATCCAAATAGATCATCACAATTTTTCCCAAATGGGCTCTAAAAATATCATTGATTAGCTGCATGAAAGTGGCAGGGGTGTTAGTAAGACCAAATGGCCTCACCATCCATTCATAAAGCCCAAATTTGGTTTGAAAGTTGTCTTCCATATGTCTGCTGCATGCATGCAAACTTGATGATATCCTGATGTAAGATCCATTTTGGTAAATAAGTGGGCACCCTTTAAATGATCTAGTAGATCATCAAGTGTGGTAGAGGGTAACAATTCTTGACTATGGCCTTATTAAGAACCCAATAGTCAGTGACTAAATGCCATTCCTCACACTCTTTCTTGGGAATGATGAAGGCATGAGAGGCACAAGGGGAAGAACTTTATTGAATGTGGCTGCTATTAAGAAGTTGTTGGAGTTGGCATTCCACTTCCTCAACCTCATGAGGAGAAAGGTGACAAGAGGGAGCATTGGGCAAAGTGGCTCCAAGAATAAGATCAATGGAGTGTTCAATGGAATGAACAGGGGGTAGTCCGATGGGAGCAACAAATACATCCTTAGATGATGTGAGTAAAGATTCCATATTTCAAGGAAGGGCATGAGAGGGGCTATCTAGTTTAAGAGGGCACACCAAACAAAGGGAAATGGACTTGTTGAAACTTGTTTTATGAACAACAGGTTGACCGAAAATTAAGGTAGGGGATTTTCGAGAGGATGAGTTGAGGACATAGGTATGGCCATATTTCTGAAGATGATACTGATGATTGTAAGCATGGTAGATAGCGTGACGAAGTTCCAAATTGGGAATACCTAGAAGCACATCTACACAATCCAAAGGAGACACATAACAATGACTAGTATCTAGGAAAGGGCCGATGGAAAAAGTAAGGGCACAACATTGGGTCACCATCATACAGGGACCATTCAACTAAACCCAACTCAATTGGTAGGGTGTCAGATGAGGGGTAGCAGGAAGCGCAAACCACTGCACCAAATCATGAGCAACCAAATTCTTTTGGCTATCATTGTCGAGGATGAGCATGGGAAGGGATTGCTTGATCTGGAAATTGTGAGTAAAGAAAGGCATTGACGAAGAAATATGGGAATCAATGGCCTTGAGCAGGAGAGATGGATCTTGTTCTGTAGGATTATCCAAGATGATCAGCTCGGGGGGGGGGGAGGCGTTGTGCTTGAGGAGGACGCATGAGCATCAACAAATAAAGTCTTGACATGATTCTTATTATGAAGAGCATGACATTCAGCTGAGGAGTGAAATTGAGATTTGTGATAAGAACAACCTTTTCTAGTTTTAGGTGAGGTGGGAGAGGTAGGAGAAGGAGTCGAGGAAGGGCCAACTTTGAATAGAGGATATCTAAGGCAAGGAGAAATCCTACATTCCACAACCAAGGCCCGAAGAAAGGCTTTATCTAAGGAAGATATTTCAAATAAATCAACCTCTCTACATATAAATAATAAAAGACCAAAGTTAAATTTAACAATGAGTACCTCTTCCAGATCTTGAATCTGCAGGTGAATGCAGAGCTTAGTAAAAAATTAAATGTAGCTTTGGAATCACTGGCCTAAGAGTTGGCGGAGTTGCAACTAGCGATCTAGGAGATTCTGACGGTGCCCCGGGGGATATAAGCGATTTTGCAGTGCCTGATAAAAGGTATCCCAAGAAGCAATAAGTGGATGGGTGTCCACAAAAGGATCATCGAAATCCACCACCCGAGAGAAGTTATCGATTTGGGCATCCCACCGGGCTTAAGAAATCTCTTGCAATTGAAAATTGGCGATCAATAACTTCTCTTCTTCTATTAGTCCCGGGCAGGTCTTGAAATAAGTGGATAGACTATGAATCCATGAATCAATAGCCTCACCATACATATGCCCTAAAAACTTAGGCAATTTTAAATGAGTATCCAACTGCATTGGCACTGAGGAGCTCCATTGGAGCCGCATGAGTTCATTCAGAGAAATAGTTGGGTTTTGAATGGGAGAATATTGGCTAGATGTAGAATCATCGGGAGAGGAGTCGTTACAAGGAGGCACGATCTTCCCAAACTAGAGAAACTAAGATTTGGATTTGGTTTTGGATAAGAAGATAGATATGGATGGGAAAACCCTAGATTTTAAACCATGAGCACATCGTTGGGATCCCAAAAGGGAGGGCACCTAGCAAACCCTATCGCACCCTTGCATGAACTGGAGAAGTGGGGAGGAGTGGAAGATCCACACAATGAAAACATTGAGCAGTGGAGGGAGAGAATAACTCTGGCACACTACATTGGAAGATATGGAGGGTGAAATAGACCCCGAGTGCACCTCTAAAGCTGCAAATCACCACAAAGGACTGGGTAGTGGAGGTCTAGAGAAAACCCTAGCACACTGCTTCAGAGATGGAGGGTGGAGCCACCCCTAGCGCACCTCTGGACATGAAGATGGGATGAGTATAAACACTAGAAATCCATAAAAAAATAATTTTTCTGTCAGAAACTAATTGGAGCGGAAGCATCTTAGATTGAAGCTCTGATACCATGTGATCTGCAATAACAATACTCAAGAATTTAACTAGAACATGAAAACATGAATACTATAACCAAACTAAGAGCAAAATGACCATCACTTTTTTTAGAATAGGAGGCATGCTTATATATATGTCTATTATTACATGATGGATTGAATGGGTCAAGCTATAGCTATCTTATAACAACTAGTTAGTTATATCTAATCAATTACTTTCTTGGGACGTGTGCCCAAATGTACTTGTCCTCCAATAAGCTGAGAGAGTGAGCCTTCCAAGAATCCAACTGGATGAGGGAGTGCGCCTTCCTTGGGATTCACATGCATATCCATTGGGTTGCCCACATACAACCATAATAGTGTGCACTAAACATAAAAACACCTAGTGCACACCAAATAGAGAACCACACTAATGTGTCCCGATACATGAAGCATTGCCTCGAGGTTACATTAAAAATCCTCTGTAAAAAATTTTATTTTAAAAATTGGTAAGCAATGTGTAGTTGGTCTATACTAAACATAGAAACACATCGATGCATAACACTAACCCAAGCATTGAGTTAGGATTGTTTTTTTTAATGAAAAAATTAATGGTGATCCCCATACCTATAAATGCACCAGTGTGTTGAGGTACAAGGTGCACCTCAATTGGGTAATTTTTTATTTTTATTTTAAAGTATCTATCAAAATATTCATTTTTACTATCCTCTAGTGTGTCACACACATTCAAGAATGAATGCTTTCGATTCCCCTACAAGTTCCCTATAGTCCGTTGCTACTAAATTGCTAGATTTCATTGGTCCCCCTCTTCCAGAATGGATTCTATATTGAGGTTTTGAAAATTTATGACATGAACTAGAATCCATTCTAGAAGAGGGGGACAAATGAAATCTAGTAATTTAGTAGTAGGGGAATATAGGGCACTTGCAAGGGGATCACAAGCATCAGTGCTTGAATGTGTGCAAAGAACTAGAGGATAGTAAAAATGAATATTTTGTTAGGTAATTTAAAACAAAAATAAAAATTTACCCAATTGAGTAAATTTTCACCTAACAAAATTTTACCCAATTGACACACCTCAATTGGGTAAATTTTTATTTTTATTTTAAATTACTTAACAAAATATTCATTTTTACTATCCTCTAGTTATTTGCACACATTCAACCACCAATGCTTTTGATCCCCCTATGAGCGCCCTATTGTCCCCTACTACTAAATTGCTAGATTTCATTGGTCCCCCTCTTCCAGAATGGATTCTAGTTCATGTCATAAATGATCAAATCTTCAATATAAAATCCATTCTAGAAGAGGGGGACCAATGAAATCTAGCAATTTAGTAGCAAGGGACAATAAGGCATTCAAAGGAATTGGTTCTTGAATGTGTGCGAAGCACTAGAGGATAGTAAAAATGAATATGTTGTTAGGTAATTTAAAATAAAAATAAAAATTTACGCAATTGAGGTCTGTCTTGTACTTCAACACATTGGTGCATTTACAGGTATGGGGATCACCATTAATTTTTTTTATAAAAAAATAAAATCCTACCTCAATGCTTGGGTTAGTGTTATGCATCGATACATCTCTATGTTTAGTACACACCAACTATGCATTGCTTACCAATTTTTTAAAATAAACATTTTTTACAAAGGATTTTTAATGTAACCTTGAGGCAATGCTTCATGTATCATGACACATTAGCACATTTCTCTATTTGGTGTGCACTGGGCAGTTTTATGTTTAGTACACACTAGTATGGTTGAATGTTTAGCATGCATAACATAATTTTTTTTTAAGTAACCTATATTACAAAATTTGAACTGAGAATGGTATTTCTTTTTTAATTTAACTAGATGACATTGGATTTATATCACATTGCATCGGTGTTGTCGAATGACTATGGCACACCAATAAGAAAATATTTTAAAATGTTAGCCTTAATGCAGTGCACATGGTAATGTATGCATAGGTGCGTCTATAGGTTTAGTAAGCACCATCGTATAGATTTTTAAAGGTTTCTCTTTTACAAAATTTAGGTGTTTAAAGTTAACTCAAAAAATGACGTTCCTTGTAACATGACACGTCAATGCATTTTATGTGATAATGAGTATTGGGGCGTTTATATGTTTTGTATGCACAATTTGGAAAAAAAAATCGATGTTTGTATTTTACAAAATTTGAGTGGGAGGCAATTTCTTGAATTGTATTTACAATGCATTTAGACATATAAATGCATCTGATGCACCAAATGACCCCACTATAAGTGCCCTATTGTCCCTTGCTAATAAATTGCTATATTTCATTGGTCCCCATCTTCTAGAATGGATTCTATATTGAGGTTTTGAAAATTTATGATATGAACTAGAATGCTTTCTGGAAGAGTGGGACCAATAAAATCTAGCAATTTAGTAGTAGGGGACAATAGGGAGCTTGTAGGGGATCAAAATAATTTGTGCTTGAATGTGTGCAAAGCACTGTAACACCCCTGTTTCCCCTAGCTTGTAATTAATCATAAAATAGGATTACCATGCTAAGGCATGTGGACAATGTAAATGTATTATTGTTAAACTGCCCATAACTGACTGTTGGGGGCTGAAGCCTTGATGCACGAGCCATGATATCTCTAGAGGAAATAAATCATTTAATAAAGAAAGGACCAGTGGTTGAATCATCAACCACCCCCCATGAATGGAAGCATGGTCTAGCTGTAGGATGTCATCTCAAAGTACCACAGAGACCTGCAGACCCAAGATTCCTTCTGACAGAAGGAACAAGATAGGTCAAAAACCTTCCAGAGGAGGTAAGGTAAGATACATACAGAGACAACAAGAGAGGAGACACAGGGGGGACGAGATCACAAGCTCATAAGGGAGATTTTCTAACCCAAAGGAAGTGACGAGAACATGACGTGAAGGACCCGAACATGAGCTTGATACTGAGGAAGCATCTGATAAACCTCGCAGGGTCGCTGTGACAGAGAGAGTTTATCTAAGAGATGGCATAAATTCCCTAGTGATATCATGGCTTGGCATAGGGGTGGCCAAAGTGATAAGAATGAATGCCTCTGAGCCTATGGTTGGGTGGAAAGGAGCACACCCACAATCAGTTGGTTGGATGCAACTTGTAATAGATAAGTATTCTCATACCTTATGAAATTAAGCTGTAATTATGAAATGAAATGGGATATACTATGAAGGACCTAGGGATGTGTATGTTTGCTTAATGGTTATACTGTATCTCTTTATTCCTGTTTAAATTGTGTATTTAAGCAAGTATGGATTGGACATGTTTTGTATTCGTAAATTCTTGTGCCCTGTGGTGGCGTAAGCTAGATCCACGAACTGTGAGTTTGTCGACCTTGGGCACAGTTTCACATACGCATATCGACACTCCTAGTTGTTTTGAGTCCCTTGCAGGAGGTATTCTATTAAATCTTAGGAGAGATAGTGCACGTATGCACAGACTCTCTGCGAGGTAGGCAGAAATCGAGAACCACTCAAGTTCTAGAGTTGACGAATGGGCGTAAGGGGTGCGCGAAAGGATTCTTCCAAGTGTTAAGTTCAAGAGAAAGAGCACAAAGCTCTTAAGAATTTCAGAGCTAACAAAGCTCAGGAGGTGTAGTGAGGTGGAAGTATCGAAAGGGAAGGTTCCCTTGTTTGGAAGATGAACAAAAAAAATCTGTTTGCAACAAGCCACGGTTTGTTGTGACCGTTGGATATGGGAAAGAGCGTGGGATTTAACAATTGGAGTCATTCAAACTTCGTGAGTTTGGAGAACTGAGCAAGTTCGTCGTAAGGGAGGTAAAATCCCCGAAGTCCCGAAGTCCCGTAGTTAAGTCTGAGCCTTAGATCTGAGGATGCCTGGGAACCGTCTCGACCATCAGATCTAGGAGGTAGACGATAGTCAAGTCACCAGAACTTCCCATGACTTAAGAATCTGATAGCGAACATGGATGTGAGCCGTTTAACGGAAGGAGAGGCCATCTTGATCGTCAGATTGACTCAAATAATCACTGGATTTACCGAATCAAACACCAGCCGCTCGATTTAATTGATGGTTGGGAATCATTGTGGAGTGCGAAGGTGAATTTAGCGGACCTGCTAGTTCACGACCCACAATCAACCCATGTCGTTGATATCGTTGGGGATGGAAGAACAATGACTAGGATTAGACTAGAGTCGAAGGAGCACTTCTCATATTGTGGAGGTGGGACCCCGCAATCATTGTGAAACATCGATCTATGAATGGAGATCGAGGGTGGGGAATCATTGTGTAGCAAGAAGGTGAAAGTAGCAGACGCACTAGTTTGCAGCCCACAATTCACCAATGTTGTTGATATCGTCAGGCTGGAATATCAACGATTCTAGTTAAGCCAAGTTGGGAAAGCACTTTCCAGATTGCAGAGGTCGAACTCTCTGATAAAGAGAACGCATGTTGGAGCACCACAATTTTTGTGAACCGTCGATCACCGTTGACCTTCGATCAGAGTTTGGCGAGATCCATGAAATGCAAGGAATGCATGGGAAGGCGAAATATTCAAGGGGATCAAGCTCATAAGAAATAACACTTTCAGGCGTGCAGACAAAGTCTAAGAGACAAACCCGTTGGAGGAGAAAAGGTCAAGGCCTCTGAACACTTCGAAAATATTCTAAGTTGGAAGAGATAAAGAAGCTTAGGAGGAGGAGTGATAGTGGCGTAAGTCTGTGGACTCCGGGTAAAGACCTGAAGTAGATCTTGTCCGTCGGTCGACAGGAGGTACGTGTTGATAGATCAAATTTTTTGGGGAAAACCACTTCGGAGATTTCCAAGTGAGTTGTGTGACAAACTCCTGAAGTCCTGAAGGCCAAAGAAGATTGAAACCATCCGTTGCAGAGGGAAATGTGGTAGAAATCCATGAAGTTTGGGTGAAAGCACTTCGGGAGAAATGCATGCATAGGAGTCTAAAAATATCGAAGCCCGAAGAGATGAAGAACCGAAGAGAATCTGGACTGTCATATCCAAAGGGTATGTGGCGAAAGATCATGAACTCCGGGTGAAAGTACTCCCGGAGAAAACAAAGGAGTAAAGTTGGAAATCGCCAAACCCCAAATAGTCAAAGTAGTTGGGAGTCATCGATCTGCGAGAGGACACATGTCATCAGATCACAGAATCCAGATAAAATGCTTCGGGAGAAACAGAGTGTGGAGAAACTGAGATTTGAAATCGCTGAAGGCCAAAGTACCAAAGTGGACGACACTCATTGATTTGAAAGTGGATGCATGGTGCCAGATCTAGAACTCTGGGTATGACGCACTCCAGAGGAAAACAGAGGGTGAAAGCGTCGAAGTCCCGAAGGAGATCTTGATTGTTGATCAAGGAGGAGGTCGAAGGACCGTTGATCTGGTCTTGGTTGAAAAGTGACGAAGTCTCGAAGAGGACCAGGGCCGTTGATTTGGGGAGGACAGGTGTCAAAAGATATGACACTCCAGAGGGATTCACTTTGGAGATTTGTGTTTGTGGAGAGTGGATATAGACCGTTGATCGGAGTAGACGCATGGAGACAGATTGTGGTCTCCGGAGAAATATGTTCAAGAGTTTTTAGTTGAGATTTGAGAATCTTGAAGTCTGGAGAGCTGAAGTAAATCTCAATTGTCCAATCATTCGAAGTAGATATCAGTCATCAGATCATCCAAAGTAAATATCAAGCGTCGGATCATCCGAGGTGAATCGGGACCATCTGCTCCAGAAGAGACATGGCGTAGATCGGTGGATTTCAGACAAAGTCCCGGAGTAATTCATAGCCATCAGATCAAGAGGAAAGGTGGCATAAATATGTAGATTTTGGGTAAAGACTCAAAGCAAGCCTCAACCATCTGATTCAAGTGGACACGCAGCAAGAATACACTTACTTCGAGGGGAAGCAAAGTTTAATATTTGAGATCTCAGAAGTCCGGAGACCCGAAGGAAATCTCGACCGTTGATCGAGAAAAGGGCCACAGGACCGTTGATCTAGTTGAAAGGTCAAACCCTTGAAGCAAAGGCAAAGCCACTGATTGAAAAGGACAGGTGTCTGCAAATCGTCGACTCCAGAAGATTGACATATGAAAGAAAGGAAAGTTTGAGACTTGAGAATTCTGAAGTCCGAAATTCCGAAACAAATCACAACCGTTGATTTGAAAGAGGTCAGATCTGATCCACAACTTTGAAAGGGATAGATTTGAGCCGTCAGTTCAGAGGCACTGTCAAGATCATGAAATCAACAGTCCCATAGCATTGTAGGGATCGAAGATGCACGAACTTTAAAAAGTTGAGGGCAGGCCACAATCCAAACCACGGTTTTGAAGAAAGGACACGTGGAGGGTCGAGGAGAATTGTGGGCCAAAAGGTAGTTTGGTTTCAAACTACCTTTGGCTGCGCTCACAATTGTGTGTTTGCGTGAGGTTATCGCCCAAGGTCACCTCAAGGAGGGGCTTATTAGAAAAGGGGCTAGTGCCCAAACTCAAAGATTCCCCAAGCGCGAAGGGAAGGTCGCGAGTACCATTAGATCTCCACCCGTAAGTCGAAAGGGTTTGCGTTTAATTATAGAGCAAGACCATCAGGGTCTCAGAGAGTCGTTTGGCTTCAGAATCAGAGATCCTTGACCAGGAGGTCAGACTGGTTCCCCAACTTTCCAAATTAGAAACCAAGAATGGAGAATTTGTCCTTTAAGAAAAGCAATTTTTTTTATGCCCCATCATGGGTGTGTTACAAATTGGTATCAGAGCATGGTTACAACACTTGGCCTGCTTGGGCTCATGTACAAGTCGCGTAAGGAGGTATTGTTATCTACATTTACTCCTTGAGGAGAAGGACTGTAGATTGAACTTGTGATTTTGGGAATGCTTGTTGAATTTCAGCATAAGAATTTCTTTAGCCCTTTGTCAAAGTGATAACTACTCTTACCGAAGTAGGGATATGCTAATTAACATTTATAATAAGACTTGAATGTGGATAGCTGAAGGTGGTAGGGTTCTGTCAAAAGTAGCTGAAGCCCGAAGGATGAATGACCTGGTGTTCGTAAAAATGCTTCTAAGCATGGGCAGTTGGAACTTCAGGCACCGATGATGGTAGATTATATAATGGTTAATACCTTTGTGGGCTTAAAGGAATCTGATAGGATCAGGTAGGATCCCTGGAAGTTATAGTTACTGCTTTATATTAAATCAGAGTATATAACTCCTCAGGACCAGAGAAAAGTGAGATGGGTAAAACCCTATGGACGCTGAGGCAAGAAGGTTTTCTTGCTAGACGTTGTCGCATAAAGAGGAAAGTGACCCTGGTTGGTTATGGCCTTGAGAGAAGGCAACATCAATATGAGATATGACTGTGAGATTAGTCCTGTAAGTGACTGAAATCTCAAACTAAAGGACACTAATTATGAAATTAAATTATCAAGTGAATGCATGAGGTAAAAAGGTGCAAGAGATGCACCTACTTATACACGAATGTGTATACATGATCATAAGGATGATTGGAAGATCCTTGGGAAAAGGATATAGAAGCCAGATATGTCCATGTGTGTGAATGACATGGAAAAAGTGCAAGCAATAAGCTAGCATGATGAATACTTATCTGTGTTTAATCATGCTTGAGTGCATGGGTTAATGCATTGTGGAGCTTCCTAATATGAAGCCTGATCGTAATACCAGTTAGGTATGAATGATATTAAAAATGCAAGTGATGCACATGTATGATGTAAGTTAACAAAACCAGAATATGTATGGAAACATAATTTGGGTACATGACAAAGATGCATGTTTATATTCCTTATGGGATATTTGGTAAACTACCGAAGCTAACTCAAGGTTGAGGCCATCACAAATAATGATGGATATGCAATAAGGAAGTGGGATGCTGAAGGAGTTCCCTGTGGAGGAATTGTGTGAAGACTTTGTCGGGAAAACAAGGTCACAACCTTAATGACTGTTGAGAATTAAGCAGTGATCCACAAGATCTCTCTCTCTCTCTCTCTCTCTCTCACACACACACACACACACACACACACACACACACACCCACACACACACACCAGAATCCTGGATTACATTTTGAAAAAACATGATGTAATGAATAGAAGACTAATAATGAATCTTGACCATTCTGATAACTGAATGGTAACATGCAGGATGCACAGGTTCATGATTCATTATGGGAAAAATATTTTTCTATTAAAGCATGCTGATGTATCCTAAGATTTAGGATGAGCCTAACCTAGGGATGCTCAAGAAAACAACAGAAAGATCACAATAAGAAGTAGATTGCATAAGTAAAGGGGGAGAAAAGGAGGAACACTTTCCTCACCCTAAGAACCCTAAATTGTTTAACAGAGCCATAGGATTAAAAGAGCAGTTGTGGAAACCAGTATAGTTGGTAAAAGGCAAGTAAACCCCCTGAGTATGATTAAATGAATAAATGAGTACGTTTAACTGAATAGTCTTGGTTGAAGCCATGATTAATAAAAGGCAGTGAGGCCTTAGAGATAACTCAACTGGGCTAAAAAGTCCCAGACAATGTAGAAAGAATTTGAAGAAGGGGAGAGCCCTCAATTCTTTTCTTGTTGTGTATTATGTTTTTTCTTTGGGATGAGAAAGCTAGTACACTGATGAAAGTAAATGTTTTGACACCATAGTGATGAGGATTGCATTACTGCAGAAACAATTTAGAACTATCTGTATTGCACTCATGAAAACATTAAGGATAATGTGATGAGGTGCATACATATATGCTAGGACATGTCTGAAAATGTTTTATTAATTTAAATGCTATGGTACTTGAATTTTTAATTTACATGATGACTAATGTGTTTATGACGTATGTCATGTGTAGAAAGAAATAGATTGGAACTGTTGAGAAAGACAATTGCCAATAATGAACAACCTCAAGCAGAGGATGACCAAGAGAAGGCTACGGTTGAAAGATTGTTGACAGGGCTGTAAAAGTCCCCATAAAGCACTACTGATGAGGTAAAAATCAGAAAGAGGGTGCTAGAAATCAAGAACCGGTATGAAGATATTCGTTCCTATGTGGCACAAGGTATGAAGGGATTTGGTAAGAACCCCTTCTGAAATATTTTATTGTCTTAAGTGTTATGCATGAACTTTTGAAAGGAAGTTGTATGCCTTGGGTACCCAAGTAAGGTATGATTCAGGAAGGAGAACCTAAATGATGGAAGTATGAACCTCTAGTAGTAAACACTATTTGTAACCCTTGGAAGAATGCATGAACTGATATGTCATGAATGCATTGACCAATAAAGGAATGCTTAAAGGCATTCATGTGAAACTTTGAGTTCATGTGTACTGATTTGGGATCGTGATCGGCCTATAGCAGACAGTATGGTCCTGCTATAAAAATTAAAGAAAATGAATAAGCCATATGAGGAAAAGATTGGTTAAATTCCAACACACCATGGCCAAGAACCGGTCATAAAGTGTGAAGAACTTGAAAACAATGCAAGAGTGCATTGGGTATGAATGTGGCCATGAATAATTGGCACATTTGTTAAAATCCTTTGAAATGTGGAATTACGTTTTGAAAGGTTTGGTATGTTGAAATGAGGCATAGACAAGGAATGGGATTCCCTTTTTATGTTTATATAGATGTGATGAAATGTTAGTATGCATGGTTTTGAATATAGATATATATACATGGATGCATGAGAGACTAATAGTTTGTTTAACTGTGTAAAGAATGAATTGCAGGGAGGAAATGGGTCTTGGATATGGCAGTATGGTAAGCCCATAAGGAAGACCAATTGCCTACTGAGCCAAACTGCAAGGAATGGTATTTCCTTTTTGAGAAAGTGAATTTGATTGTTAGTATGCACAATTCTAAAATTGTTTGTGATGACGTTGTAAAGGTGCAATAAAAATGTATGTGCATGGAAAAGCTAACAATTTGTTTGGCTGATTGAAGTTGAAAGTGCAGGAAGCAAAGGGGTGTTGGATATGGTAGCGTTGTAAGCCCATAAGGAAGACCAATTTTCTGCTTAGCCAAACCGTTATGGGAAGGAAAGTCCCATAGTTATGAATCTGGTTCTTGTGCGGAACAAATATGGAAATAAAATGTGGAATTGGAAATCTGTAGGTGACAGATTTACAAGGAAGTTTTGAATTTAAAAATTTATGATGTCTCATGAATTTGTGTATACCTGTGATACAGGTGAAAGGGAAAGATCTGCGAAGAAGTGTAGAGACGAGAAATCGAGCTCTCAGGTTCGAGGGAGAACTATGAGAAAGAGTATAATCCGATTGCATGAAATAGAGAGTGACTCGGGAAAAGGAGAGTAACCTTCATCCCTATCTATTACGATACCAGAAGGAGTGTAACCTTTGTCCCTATCTATTATGGTACCGAGAGAAGGAGAGTAACCTTCATCCCTAACTTTAGCTGAGCCGTAAGGCTGTCAAGCTGTTAAAGCATGAAAAGTGGCTACTGCTGAGCCATGAGAACCCCGTGGTAAGCCATGATTGCCTATAATATGTTGTGTTGAGGTAACACAAGCCGGAGGGATGCCTTAATAGAGAAATTCTGAGGGACGCCTCGACTGTAAGACTCGATAGAGTCTCTGGAATTCTTATTGTGCGAGAAAACCTTGGAAAGGCAAGATGGATCACCAGAGAGATTGTATAGTAGAGAAGGGGATGCTTGAGCTTGGGCCTGGAGGGTGAGTGACAACAAGGAAGAGGATACCATGATAGTTCTTGTAAACCATTGGGATCATGCACATGATGGGTAGTTCTTCCTATGTGAGAAAACGTTGGCAAGGCAAGATGGATCACCCGAGGGACTGTATAGCAGAGAAGGGGATGCCTGAGCTTGGGCCTGGAGGGTGAGTGACTGGAAGGAAGATGAAACCTCGATAGTTCTTGTAAACTATTGATGGGTATCATGCACCCAATGGGTATGTCAAGGAAAATCAATGAGCCTGGATAACCAACAACCATGTAGATACAAATCCACAAACTGCGCAGATAATTATTGTGCTAAGATTATAAAAATTTCCTAGAAATTTTATGCAATGTTTTTGCCTAATACTATGATTAACGTGCTTTTTGTCTAAGAATTATTGAAAGCAGGTGACCAATATTAAAGGTATGGAAAATGACCTGACCAAGGAAGAAGGATCAAGATTTCTGAAACAACTGAATGAGAAAGGCATGACAAGTGTTTTTGAGAAAGAACACAGAGGACGATGTTCCTTTAAGGGGGAGGGAATTGTAACACCCATGTTCCCCCCAGCTTGTAATTAATCATAAAATAGGATTACCATGCTAAGGCATGTGGACAATGTAAATGTACTATTGTTAAACAGCCAATAACTAACTGTTGGGGGTGTTGTAACAAATATTTAAATTTTGGCTTTTGGTCACTTAGGAGAATGAATGGAAGCATTGGCAGTGGAACGACCACATACACTGAGCATTAAGCCACATGGAGAAAAATATCACGAGTCCGTGTTTTTTTTCCATCGGGAATTTGGCCGATGTAGATATTTTAATAACTACAACCCTGATCCCCAAATTCACTAAAGTATTAAAGGATAAGCCGAGTCAAATAAAGATTAAGAAAGCTTAACGTTAATAAATCTCATCGCAATTTCGCGATTCGGGATTTCTCGCGTTAAGTATTATCAAAGTCTCGACACTTAAATCCACGAAAGGTTAAAGATTAATTGCTAATCATGATTAATTAAGAGATTAAAACAAATGATTATCGTCTAATTAATCCCATCGCGATTTCGCGATTCGAGATTCCTTGCATGTCATAACTCTTGAGGACATGATACCTGAAACCCGAAGGCCTGAAAGAATGAAATGTAAAAGCCAAAATATATTTTGGGGATTTGGCCATCGGGGATTTGGCCGACGTGAAGATTTTAATAACCACTGCTTCGTTTCCCTGAATCTCGAAAACCCGAAATCGGGACTCCAGTCATATGCAAAACTTCTTTAGAAAAACACAATTCTCTCAGCCGTGGAGAGGCCTTTTTTCGCGTTCGAATAGTCGATCGACATCTACAAATCCTAATCTGTCCAGTGGTGTCTTCAGAATTTCATTTTGAGCTTGGTAAGGCAGTCAAAAGTCCCCCACAATATGAGTTTCGTTTTCATAAATATGGTGTTTTTACTGTGCTGAGCCATCATTTTCAAATGAGGATTCTGAGCGACTGGAGTATCATTTTGAGAAAATCTTGGAGGATTTTGTGAATAACACATCAAATATCATTAGCCTCTTTCAGTTTTCCTACAGGTGTCACATATTGGGAGAATCAAATCCATCTCCGAGCCCTAATTTTCGGATTTCATATTTTCCTGTTTTGACACATGTTTGTTAAATGCAGATTTGGGAAAAATGAAAAGGGGACTCAGGGAACTGAGAGAGGTTTTTTATTAGAATAAATAGATTCACAAAAGCCTCTTTCATTTTATACACAGTTGTCGCTATTCGAGAGATACAAATCCATAACCGTAGCCCTAATTTTCGGCAGTTTGGCCCATTTTCTATGGCAGAAAGTTTTAAGAATTGGTTGTAATTGTTGTTATCTTTTAGATTAGAGAGGATTTCAACCTCAATACATATATGAGGCATATTTGTAAAAGGAAAGATGAGAGGAGTAGGACTCCTGGGCTGTAGCACTTGTTTTCATGTTTAATAAAAGAGTGCAGAGCATTTTCGATCTATATAAGAGATTCTTGTGATTTTGTTTGCAGAGAATGTCTTATTGCTTCGTTTTCACATCATTTCACTTGGTTTTATTTCCATTTGCTTCCTAATTTGTAACTGTGTTTGTAATGGAATTCATATGTTTGTTAGATTCTTTGTTGCTGGACAGGTTATAGGTTGTTTCTTGCAGAGATCAAGGTTCAGAATTCGTCCTTTGCTAGATGCTCTGTCCCAACCATCTCTTTCCACTGATTTGTGCTTGGAATTTACTCATCGATAAGTGCTCCTTGTGTATTGATATGTTTTGTGTTTATTTTGCTGCCATACTTTTATAAATCCTTCTCTTTGTAATCAACTTCTATCTCGCCTCTGCTCCATGGATTTCCATTGCTGAAACACTCTTGCTATTTGCTTCATCATTTGACTCCATGCCCAATGGAATACCTCCTGGTCCAACTCATCAACCCTAAAAACCTCAAAACTTTATGTTACCCACAAATCTTCCCACTGTTAAGCTTATTGAATATCCTATTGTGACATATTTTTGAGAGATCCCTCTCGGGTTGGAAGGGGCAGTTTCCAGTCAAAAGTGGTTCGAGGTTAACTCAGAATTTACTTGCCTGCAACCCAAGTCAAATCCGAGTGACCAAATTTATTTCATTTAAAATTTGCTAAGGCTTGGCTCTATTACAGCCTTGAACCAACTCTTGCAACAACAGGGGGGTGAAGCCTTGAAGTACACGCCATGATATCTCTAGAGGAAAGGAATCAGTTAATAAAGAAAGGACCAGTGGTTGAATCATCAACCACCTCCCATGAATGGAAGCATGGTCTAGCTACAGGATGTCAGCTCAAAGTACCACATAGGCTTGTCGACCTGAGCTTCCTTCTGACAGAAGGAACATGACAGGTCGAAAACCTTCTAGAGGAGGGAAGGTAAGATACATACAAAGACAACAAGAGATGAGACACAGGGGGGACGAGAGCACAATATCGTAAGGAAGATGTGTGAACCCAAAGGAAGTGTTGAGAACATGACCTGAAGGACCCAAACACGAGCTTGATGGTGAGGAAGCATCTGATAAACCTTGCAGGGTCGCTGTGACAGAGAGAGTTTCTCTAAGAGATGGTGTAAATTCCTTAGTGATATCATGGCTTGGCACGAGGGTGGCCATAGTGATAAGAATGAATGCCTCTGAGTCTATGGTTGGGAGGAAAGGCACACTCCCACATTCAGTTGGTTGGATGCAACTTGTAATAGATAAGTATTCTCATACCCTGTGAAATTAAGCTGTAATTATGAAATGAAATGGTATATACTGTGAAGGACCTAGGGATGTGTATGTTTTCTTAATGGTTATACTGTATCTCTTTATTCCTATTTAAATTGTGTATTTAAGCAATTATGGATTGGACATGTTTTGTATTCGTGAATGCTTGCGCCCTGTGGTGGCTTAAGCTAGATCCACGAACCGTGAGTTCGTCGACCTTGGGCACAGTTTCATGTATGCATATCGACACTCCTAGTTGTTCTGAGTCCCTTGGAGGAGGGAGTCTGTTAAAGCTCAGGAGAGATAGTGCACGTATGCACAGGCTCTCTGCGAGGCAGGAAGAGACCGAGAACCACTCAAGTTCTAGAGTTGACGAATGAGTGTAAGGGGTGCGTGAAAGGATTCTTCCAAGCGTTAAGTTCAAGAGAAAGAGCACAAAGCTCTTAATCCTTTCAGAGCTAACAAAGCTCAGGAATAGTAGCGAGGCTAAAGTATCAAAAGGGAAGGTTCCCTTGTTTGGAAGATGAACGAACGAAATCTGTTCGAAAGAAGACACAATCTCTTGTGACCGTTGGATATGGGAAAGAGCGTGGGAGTTAACCCTTGGAGTCATTTAGATTTCGCAAGTTCGATGAACTGAGCAAGTTCGTCGTAAGGGAGGTAAAATCCCCAAAGTCCCAAAGTCCCAAAGTTAACTCCGAGCCTTAGATCTGAGGAAGTCCGGGAACCATCCCGACCGTCAGATCTAAGAGGTAGATGATAGTCAAGTCACTAGAACTACCCATGACTTAAGAATCTGATAGCGGTGATGGATGGGAGCCATTTAACGGGAGGAGAGGCCATCCCGGTCGTTAGATCGACTCAAATACTCACTGGAGTTACCGAATCAAACACCAACCACTCGATTTAATTGATGGTTGGGAATCATTGCAGAGTGCAAAGATGAATTTAGCGAACCTGCTAGTTTAGGGCCTGCAATCAACCCACGTCGTTGATATCGTTGGGGATGGAAGATCAACGTCTAGGAATAGACTAGATTTGAAGGAGCACTTCTTAGATTCTGGAGGTGGGACCCTGCAATCATTGTGAACCGTCGATCTATCAACGAAGATCGAGAGTGGGGAATCATTGCGGAGTGGGAAGGTGAAAGTAGCAGATGCGCTAGTTCACGACCCAAAATTCACGAACGCTGTTGATCTCATCAGGCTGGAATATTAATGATTCCGGTTAAGCCAAGTTGGGCGAGCAGTTTCCAGATTGCAGAGGTCGAACTCTCTGATAAAGAGTACGGATGTTGGAGCCCCACAATTTCTGTGAACCGTCGATCACCGTTGACCTTCGATCTGAGTTTGACGAGATCCTTGAAATGCAAGGAATGCGTTGGAAGGAGAAATCTTTAAGGGAATCAAGCTCAGAAGAAATGACACTTTCATGCATGCAGACTAAGTCTAAGAGATGGACCCGTAGGAGGAGAAAATGTCGAGGCCTTTGAACACTTAGAAAATCTTCTAAGTTGGAAGAGATCAAGAAGCTCAGGAGGAGGAGCGATAGTGGTGTAAGTCTGTGGACTCCGGGTAAAGACCCGAAGTAGATCCTGTTCATCGGCCACTAGGAGATACATGTCGATAGATCAGAGTCTTCGGGGAAAACTACTTCGGAGGTTTCCAAGTGCGGAGTGTGACAAAATATCGAAGTCCTGAAGGTCGAAGAAGATCACAACCATCTGTTGCAGAGGGACACGTGGTGGAAATTGATGAAGTTTAGGTGAAAGAACTCCGGAAGAAATGAGTGCATAGGATTCTAAAACTCCCGAAGCCTGAAGAGCCGAAGAACCATCAGATCTAAAGGGTACGTGGTGAAAGATCGTGAACTCTGGGAGAAAACAAAGGAGTAAAGCTGGAAATCGCTGAACCCCGAATAACCGAAGTAGATGGTAGTCATCGATCTGTGAGAGGACACATGTCATCAGATCACAAACTCTGAATAAAAAACTCTGGGAGAAACAAAGCATGGAGAAATTGATATTTGAAATTGCCGAAGGCCGAAATCCCAAAGCGGATGACAATCATTGATTTTAAAGTGGATGCGTGGCACCATAACTAGAACTCTGAGTACGACGCACTCTGGAGGAAATCATAGGGTGAAAGCGCCGAAGTCCCGAGGGAGATATCGATCGTTGATCGAGGAGGAGGTCAAAGGACCATTGATCTGGTCTTGGTTGAAAAGTGATGAAGTCCCAAAGAGCACCAGGGCCGTTGATTTGGGGAGGATAGGTGTCAGAAGATCCAACATTTTGTAGGGATTCACTCCAGATATTTGTGTCTGTGGAGAGAGGATATAGACCGTTGATCGGAGTAGATGCGTGGCGATGGATTGTGGACTTCAGAGAAATCTGTTCGAGAGTTTTCAATTGAGATTTGAGACTCCCAAAGTACGGAGAGCCAGAGAGCCGAAGTAAATCTCACTCAATCATCCGATCATCCGAAGTAGATCTCAATCGTCAGATCGTCCAAAGTAAATCTCAAGCGTCAGATCGTCTGAGGTGAATTAGGACCATCTGATCCAGAAGAGACGTGGCATAGATCGGTGGATTCTGGACAAAGTCCCAAAGTAATTCATAGCCATCAGATTAAGAGGACAGGTG
This sequence comes from Picea engelmannii, assembly GCA_009831015.1. Taxonomy (NCBI): domain Eukaryota; kingdom Viridiplantae; phylum Streptophyta; class Pinopsida; order Pinales; family Pinaceae; genus Picea; species Picea engelmannii. The sequence goes on from ML778997.1 coordinate 1,211,206, forward strand.
GAAAAAATATGTAGATTTCGGGTAAAGACCCGAAGCAAGCCTCAACCGTCCGATTCAAGTGGACACGCGGCAGGAATCCGCTTACTTTGAGGGGAAGCAAAGTTTGAGATTTGAGATCTAACAAGTCTGGAGACCCGAAGGAAATCTCGATCGTTGATCGAGAAAAGGGCCGTAGGACCGTTGATCTAGTTGAAAGGTCAAACCCCCAAAGCATAGGTAGAGCGCTGATTGAGAAGGACAGGTGTCCACAAATCGTCGAATCCAGAAGATTGACGTATGAAAGAAAGGAAAGTTTGAGACTTGAGAATTATGAAGTCCAGAATTCTAAAACAAATCACAACCGTTGATTTGAAAGAGGTTAGATCTGATCTGCAGCTTTGAAAGGATAGATCTGAGCCGTCAATTCAGAGGCACCATCAAGATCGTGAGATCAACGATCCTGTAGCATTGCAGGGATCGAAGATGTACAAACTTTAAAAATTTGAGGGCAGGCTGCAATCCAAACCATAGTTTTGAAGAAAGGACACGTGGAGGCTCGAGGAGAATTGCGGGCCGAAAGGTAGTTTGGTTTCAAACCACCTTTGGTCGCACCCGCAATTGTGTGTTTGAGTGAGGTTATCGCCCAAGGTCACCTTAAGGAGGGGCTTATTAGAAAAGGGGCTAGCGCCCAAACTTAGATATTCCCCAAGCGTGAAGGGAAGGTCGTGGGTACCATTAGACTTGCACCCGGAAGTCGAAAGGGTCTGCGTTTAATTACAGAGCGAGACGATCAGGGTCTCAGAGAGTCATTTGGCTTCAGAATTAGAGATCCTTGACCAGGAGGTTGGACTGGTTCCCCGACTTTCCAAATTAGAAACCAAGGATGGAGAATCTATCCTTTAAGAAAATAATTTTTTGTTATGCCCCGTCGTGGGTGTGTTACAAGCACTAGAGGATAGTAAAAATGAATATTTTGTTAGTTAATTTAAAATAAAAATAAAAATTTACCCAATTGAGGTGCGCCTTGTACCTAAACACACACACACACACACACATGTACACATACATGTGTGTGTGTGTGATATATATATACATATATTATATATGTGTGTGTGTGTGTGTGTGTGATATACATATATTATATGTGTGTGTGTGTGTGTGTGTGTGTGTGTGTGTGTGTGTGTGTGATATATATACATATATTATATATATGTGTGTGTGTGTGTGTGTGTGATATATATATATATATATATATATCACACACACACACACACACACACACACACACACACACACACACACACACACACTCGTGCGCGCGCGTGCACACACACACACACTCGTGCGCGCGCGTGCACACACACACACACACACACACACACACACACACTCGTGCGCGCGCGTGCACACACACACACACACACACACATGTATGTATGTAATCCAACACCCATGCAATGGTATATGAATCTTTCTTTTGGCTATTTCCCTTCCAAACGGGTCTAGTCAACTCCATACAATTGTCTGACTAGGTCTAATGCACAAGTGACGATCAAGTATAGTCTCAAAAGATGATGGTTGGGACGATGAGCTTAGACTCGGGATGATTAGGTTATTTATAAACCTTACATCAAAATATTATTGTTTTTATATTTTTAGAATGAATTTATGTAGTTATTGACAAAGATGATCAAACTCCCGTTCTTATTTCTTTACTTAACATTTAAAATGTAAAAGATATTATTTTTCTAATTAATTATTCATTATTAGAATATAGGACATGATTATATGTGTGTGAGTGTGTGTGTGTGTTTAGGTACAAGGTTCACTACCCACACACACATATTGTGTGTGTGTGTGTACACACATACATATTGTGTGTGTGTTGAGGTACAAGGCACACCTCAATTGGGTAATTTTTTTTTTAAATTACCTAAAAAAATATTCATTTTTACCACCCTCTAGTGCTTTGCACACATTCAAGCACCAATGATTTTGATACCCCTACAAGCACCCTATTATCCCCTAATACTAAATTACTAGATTTCATTGGTCTCCCTCTTCTAGAATGGATTCTAGTTCATATCATAAAGTTTCAAATCTTCAATATAGAATATGTTATCACTTTGTAATTTCCTTGGTTGTGGGAGGAAAACATAGAGGTAACCTTCAAACCACTTTGGGAATTGGAAACTAACCCTTACAATCCAGAGTTGGATCTCTCTTACAACTCAATCAAGGATTGACTGATTACATGAAGTGTAGTGGCTAGATATTTTGCAAATGAAGGCAGGGTTTATGAAATGGTGGTTGAGCAAGAAAAAATACCATTGGGCATGGAGTCATACAATTGATATCAATAATATGTTGGATACTTGGTCAATTTGAACAAAGTCTGATCAAAGGCAGGGTAGAAAATGTTCCCTTAGACAAATTAATTATCATTGTAGTTGGAGGTTTGAATGAAGAAGACAATCCATCAACTTAGGGCATCTATCTAGGATGAATCCCAATATGACTTTAGAAGAAAAATGGTGGTAACGTTTGAATATGTGCAACAGAGCATCAATTTATTGAGGAATTTTGAAACAACTAACTTTATTCACTTACCAGGGAAGAAAACATTTATATGGATTCATTGAGGCAGAAAAACATACATTATAGAAAACACAAGTAAGAAAACACCTTCACAAGAATCTTTGAAGCCAAAGCTCAGGTACTTCTGATCAAGATTGATTAAATTAATCTCATAAAATTTACAATATGCAACAAGAGTCTCTTCCTTCACACTCCAACCCTTTTTACATTCTCTTTATGATAATATATAGAAAAATGTCATATCAAAGCTCAAGGAGGTCTAAATCCTTCCTTATCTAAATATAGGAAGAAGTTACAATAGCCTAGGAAAGAATATTTGGCAAAATCTGTCCATATCCTACTTTCTAGGATTTGGTTTTTGACCAACTAAAATTGTGCTAACTGAAGAGAAAATCATGGGATTTGGTAGAAAAATCTTCAAAATTCATTATACAAATCAATTTGGAGTAAATTATTCCAAGTTGGAGGTCCACCAAGTCGAATTTCAAAAACTTCTAGAACTTTGTCAGAAAATCTGGCTTAGTGAAATTCTGAAAATTAGGCCTCAAAGATGACATTATATCTCCCAAACTACGATAGCTGTGTAGAAATTGAGAGAGGTTTTTGTTATTTGGTTTTTCCTTGAAAAAAACCTCTTTCAATTTTCAAACATTCCTATCCATTTGGCAAGAAACTTAATTTTAACTTGACTTCTAAAACAATTAGAAACACAACATGCTCTGTCACGGTTGCACAACAAGGTTGTTGCGCAACAATAACCTACAACAGAAACGCATCACGATTGCACATCAACTGATATTTCTGCACTTTGATTTCTTTTTCTGAATTGGGTTGATTGATGATGGTGGTTGATGGTAACAACAATTTCAAATTCATGGTAGGGTGCCCTAGAACCATTTCCCTCTTTAAAAAAAACACATTTTCCTTTCAAACCTTAAAACCTTAATACATGTAAACTGCCATGAAAGAGCTCGCTTTACCTTTTTATTGATAAACTCCTTAGGTTGATGAATTCAATTCCTATCTCATTATCACTTTGAGACTCAAAACTTTGACAAATAAATTTTTACAACTGCTTGAAATTGGACTGTTACAGTTGCGCAACGTATGAGCAAAATTAGGTTTGATGTAGCAAAGGATATGCGTTTTAAGGAAAAGTTTGAGTTTTTTGGTTCATAAGAAAGGTTTTCCTTTCAAACATCAACCAGGAGCTTGGAACAATAGTTAGAGGGTGAAAGGGTGAAGTAGGTGATGATGCGCAGTGCTATGAGCAACATCCCCTGCAGTCTGTGCGCAACAAGCTTGAATGAGAGATTTGCGGATTTGCAGAGAAGAAGAGTGGTATCTGGGGGTTTATTTGCATGGAAGATGAATAATTTGAATGCTAAAGCCAAATTAAACCATCACTTATACCCATCATACCTTTTTGTACTTTAATACTCAATTGTGCAACATTAGGAAGTTGCGCAACAACTTGTGCAATGCTATAATTCGCTTGATGATGCCACGTGCCTCCAACGGATTTGAGCTCATAAGATTTTCCGAACCACGACAAGATTGACTCTAACTGATCATGATTGGCCATATGATCTCTATTAACCAAGTTTTACCAAATCACAAATTTTCATGTCAAAATTTACATGTGCTAACATAATCCATTCTAGTAGAGGGTGACCAATGAAATCTAGCAATTTAGTAGTAAGGGACAATAAGGCACTTGTAAGGGGATAAAAGGCATTGGTTCTTTATTGTGTGCGAAGCACTAGAGGATAGTAAAAATGAACAATTTGTTAGGTAATTTAAATTTTTTTTTTTTTTTTACCTAATTGGTATGTGCCTTATACATCAACACACTGGTCTATTTATAGGTATAGGGATCACTATTAATTTATTTATAAAAAAAAAATCCTACCTCAATGCTTGGTTTAGTGTTATGCATCGATGCATTTCTATGCTTAGTACACAACAACTATGCATTGATTACCATTTTTTTCAAAATAAACTTTTTTTACAAAGGATTTTTAATCTAACCTCGAGGCAGTGCTTCGCGTATCGGGACACATTAGCACAATTCTCTATTTGGTGTGCACTGGGTGGTTTTATGTTTAGTGCACACTAGTATGGTTGTATGTTTAGCATGTAGAACATAATATATATATATTTTTAAATAACCTATATTACAAAATTTTAATTGAGATCAATATTTCTTTTTCAATTTAACTGGATGACATTGGATTGATATCAAACTGCATTGGTGTTGTCAAATGTTTATGGCACACCAATAAGAAAATATTTTAAAATGTTAGCCTTAATGCAGTGCACATGGTAATGTATGCATAGGTGTGTCTATAGGTTTAATAAGCACCATCGTATAAATTTTAAAGATTTCCCTTTTTACAAAATTTAGGTTTTTAAAGTTAACTCAAAAAATGATGTTCCTTGTAACATGACACATCGATGCATTTTATGTGATAAGGAGCATTGGGGCATTATATGTTTTGTATGCACAATTTGGCAAAAAAAATTTGATGTTTGTATTTTACAAAATTTTAGTGTAGGAGGCAATTTCTTGAATTGTATTTACAGTGCATTTAGTTATATAATTTCACTTGGTGCATCGAATGGTTTGAGGTACATCGACAAAAAAACCTCTGCTAAAACCTCTACTTGCTTGCCTCTGCTAGAAACCTTCACTAAAAGTAGAAAAGGGAGAAGTGCTTTAACTAATTGTTGTTTTCCTTGTAGTGTTGGGATTTTTCGCTGTGTTTCTCCATGGATTTTGAGACTATCACGAAGGCATATTATTATATTACTAAAAAAATGGTTGTCATGTAGGTGATATCGAGATTGGAAGATAAATTGTAGCCATGTACATGGACCTATTTTGAGTTATGATTGTTGGGAACTATAGTTTTGTTGATAAAAAATTTGGTCACTTTGGTTTCTTTCTCTTGGAATATATATATATATATATATATATATATATATATATATATATATATATATATATATATATATATATATATATATATATATATATATATATATATTATCAGAAGAAGAAAATTTCGAATGATTATAAATTCATGGCGTATCCTTCAGTCTCAACTTTGTCACAGATTTCACGGATTTAAAATCTAAGTACACATGCTCAAGATATCTAGGTTTTCGTCTAACCGCCCAAATAGTGCTTCTTCCATGTGCAACAAAGCTAATATTTTCTTGGAAACATGATTATTGTTTAGAACCACATTTTGGAATTCTTGGAACCATTCACAATTTCTTGGAACCATGTCCATTTTTCTACTCTACTCTTCCATACTTAGCATCTTCTTTACCACTCTTCCACACTTAGTTTTATTTCCTCCCTCTCCTCTGTTATTTCCTTTCTCTCAACACTTAGTTTTATTTCCATTTTTTCTTCTCTTATAACTTCTATCTCCTTTCTTCTACTCCATACATCGCGAGATTTCTCACCCTCCTTATCTCTCCTCCCTCACTTCCCTTACCTTAGTTCGTCCATTTCCCTTTATTAGATTTTTTTTTTTTATCTTCTCCATCCCCTCATATCCCCTTCCCTTATTCCATACACCACAAAATTTCATACTCTGTGAGATTTCACTTATCATTCTAATCCCCCTCTTCCCCGCGACTCCGTGACTCTGCCACTCTCATCCCCTTCCCCCACCCCCATGTCACCCTTACCTCACCCCCTTTCTCTGCCAACCTCACCCCCTCCCCCACGTCACTCTTACATCACACTTCTCTCATCCTTCCATTCCCTTAACTTAACCATTTTACTAAGTTTTATTTCTCCAATCATTTGATGACACATGGAAACCAGTGAAATCATGACATGTGGCAATTTTATCAACCAATGAGACTATACCATGTGGAAACCAATGAAATTTGACATATAGAAGCTAATGGAATCATGACATGTGTACATTGAATCACCAATGACGTGGATTTTGACTTGTTGCTAACTGGGCATTGAATTGGCATTAGGCGGATGATGATTAGGCAATCAAAATTTTAATTATTTCATTAATTTTCTAAGGGGTTGAATCACCAAGTTTCCATAGTCCCCATATGCTTCACATGAAAATCATGGAGCCTTTTTCTTTATAAACACCTAAAAATCAATACCAAAAATGCATGTGGGATATCTATTATCAAGGAGAAGACTAATTTTAAATGAAAAAATTCGAATTTGAATGAAGGGCTAAGATTAACCCATGAGTTAGATGAACGACTGTTGAGCAACAAAATTCTTGAGGTCGTATCTTGAGATCCGAAAGTTGGTTTTCAACAAACTATACCTCATTGGAAAGGTAATTCAATGAGGAACATGATGGAGTAGGTTTCAAGAGTTGAAATTGGTCATGATGCTCTCAAAAATTAAAAGAACAATCAACTATATTTTCATGCTTTATTGATAAATCTGCTTGGTACCTCGACTTCCTGAGATTATATCTTGAGATCAAGAACTCCAAATTGCGCTTAGAAAGACTCATTAGAAAGAAGAAAAAATGAAGTTTGAATCTAAATTGGTTTCCATGGCTGAGAAATTGAATATATTTCCCAAAAAAGTAAAATACCATCCTGTCTTTAAAAAGGAAGCCTGTTAAAAGTTTCAAAATAAAAGTTAATTTAAAAACTTTTATTAAAGACAAAAAGGGGCCCACTTTAATACACGAATGTAAATTATATAAATTCATCAATGAGGATTGAATGAGGCATTAATTAAAGTGATTATTTCAAGAAGAAAAGTGTATGACAAATTCAAGAAGAGAAAACCCTAACTACCTCAATAAGTTAGAAGAGCAGATTTTTAAACAACAATAGAAGACTTCATCAAAGGGTTGGAAGCAGGGAATCAGAAGATGAGAATAGAAGGGTCAAACCATCAACATGCAACCAAAATTCTGATCAAAAAATAAATATCTCCATCTTATCCATTCTTATTCTTCTTCTACACTATTTTCTCAAGGCTTTATGTTTGTATTTCTGAACCAAGCATAAGGTTGAGTCTTGAGTGTCTTTCTTGTATTCTTGAAAGACTTATTCTATATAAAATAATTGAGTATTTACAACCATATATATTACTATCAGATGTAATCCATGATTGTCTATTGGATTCATTGAGATTTAGTCTTATGTTTGACAAGCTTCACATCTGAACACTTAGTCAATTGGTTCGTTAAGATGTTTTGCATTGTTGAATACATTTTATGAACAAAACTCCACAAAGAACTACTTCGGAGTTTTAATTTAATGTTTTCTCATATCTTGGGGTCTCTAAGCATGAGATTTTTGAAGTATTCCCATCAAATTCTTTCAGTTATGAACACATAACTCGTTTAAAGTTTTCTCAAAACTATTTCCTCCTTTTTCTTGAGAGAACACATGGATGTATCATCTACTTGCATGTGATTTAGAGGGCTACATAAATGATGTTGAGTATACACATATTTTGATATTGAAGCCTTTATTCAATCTTTTTATTGTTAAGAAGTTACTTGTTGCACATAAATATCGGATTAGGTTATCAAGAACCATTTCAATATAGAACTAAGCAATAAGATTTTGGGGTTTGTTATCTAAAATTCTCCCTAATCCAAGATATTCAATAGATATCTTTCAACCAAAGAGGAGTACCACCTCTATAAAAATGTAGGGGGATTCATATCCTCATGAGGTTGTTGTTTTCACCTTAATAGATCTAAACATCAATAATTTTGGCGACTCCACTGGGGACTGATTTGTTTCAAGAAATATGATACTTTTTTGGAATCACATATTTTTGAAAACTTATATGTTGTTTAGTTGAAATTTTGAAAAAATATCAAGAGATAGATTCACGATGAATTAGGTTTGTGAAAACCTTGTTCAAAGAGCATTAAATGGACTTGAAGACATTTTGTTGAAGTTGCAATCATAAATCAGTTGTGACAATTTACATAGAAGCAAAGAATCATCCAAGATTCGGGAAGATGATCTCCTCGGTGACTCCATCATCAAAACTCCAAATTTTAAAGAAAGATGCCCAGGTGAATTCACTGAAAAGATTCCAGAGTTTCAAGAAGATCAATACGAAGACTCCTCTGAAGAATTTATTTGATGCTATAAATATATTTTTTCTTCCCCACAAAGCCCACCAAGAGTTGTTCAAGATACAATAAAGTGAGAAGGTATCCAAAGAAAGAAACAATTACATAGAAGTCCACTCAATTTGCAAGGAGAAGTTCATCCCTTACAAGATATTTCCATGGAAAAGTTTCCCATATTCTTTGGGAATACTTCAGAAGATGTAGAGAAACATTTGATTATTTTTGACAATGCTTGTGTAATTTTTAATGTGGCTGAAAATGTTGTTGCATGTTGGCTGTTTATCTTAACTCTAAAGGAAAATGCTAGTGAATGGTTTTATTCATTGCTGCCTGGAAGCATCACTAGCTGGGATGTACTATAAAATTTATTTGTGGAGAAATATGTTCCAAGAAAAGATCCATATTCCCTTTTCTTGAAGTTGGTTGAAATCCATATGAATGAGGAAGAGACAGTCAAAGATTTCACTTTCAGATTCATGAAAGTTCTTCATGAGATTCCTCAAGAAATGTTTCCAAACGATGTCATTATTTTCATTTGTTATGAAAATGCTTTGCCCGTGAATCTGAAATTTCCATTGAAGCAAGGGAGAAAGTGTAGCTGGAAAGAGTTAATGTAGTGAGATCAAGTCATTGAAATAAATGTTCTTGAAACCGATACTAATATATAAACTTCCAAATATTTTTCCAAGACAAGAGAGGAAATGATTTATAAGAAAATTTTGATGAAAGATATGTTTTATTTATTTTTTTCTTTTTCAGATCTTGTTCTTCAAACTAAAAATGAGAACTATCACGTTTCAATTGAAGAAAAATATCATCCTCTACATGCTCCATTGGAGGAAAACTTGGACCTTTCATGTGTTCAATTTGAGAATAATGATCATGATGAAAACATTGCAACAAATTCTCAAATAACAAAGCCAACTTATACCAAGCCACAAGAAGAATGCTTACATTGGATGAACATAAGTTATGATGAAAGTCATCAATTTACATCAAAATTTTATGATATTGATTGCTCCTCTAAAGCAGAGTTTAATGAAGAAGATATCTTCCAAGCGTCAAAAGGAGGGTATTTGCAACAAGAGGATCCATGGGTGATGTGTGTTATTTCTGAAGATAACAAAGTTGTTGATGAACAACAAGATACAACCTTGAAGTTCCCCACAAATTTTCAGAGCCAATTCATCTTTGCAACATCACCATGGAAACATAGTCATTGCATGAAGGAAGAATATTTTCAAGACATTCTTGATGAATCAAGAATCTTGTAAGTGGTTGGAGAAAAGGAGAAAGATGAAAGTGTTTTCAAATTGGAAACTTCTCATCCAACCAAAGATAACAAAAATATTGAGCAATCAAGAGTTGATTTCATTGAATCATGGTTCCAAAGCATTGTTGGCCAAGCAATGCAATAATGTTTCGAGCACATCTTGCAGAGTTTTTTCCTCAACACATTTTGTTCATGCCCCTGACTCCTTGGTACTAGCCTTAATATGTTCTAGTATTCTGGAACTGATTAAAAAGTTCAGTTGGATACTTAAATGACTCCATTGGAAATCTACCTACAATTGAAAATATCCCTTTCCTCCAAGTAGGATAGGGTAGTTAGATCTTGTTTGTACATAGTTTGTTTCTTCAGTTAAAGTTTTGTGCAATAAAGAAATTGCTAAGTAAAGGTGATATTTGAAGTTACCTCCATGACAAAGGAATTACAAGAATCCATTTTGAAGATGACTCCATAGCCCAATGGAAAAGGTAGTTGGTTTGTAGATTTTGGTGTTCTCAACAACCCATAGGGGGTCATTGTCCCATAGTTGGATACAGTTGTTGATAAAAAAATTGGACACTTTTGTTTCACGCTCTTGGAATATATATAAATTTTTTTATCAAAAGAAGAAAATTTTGAATGATTATAAGTTCATGGTGTATCCTTCAGTCTTAGCTTCGTCACGTGTTTCATGGATTTAAAATATGAGTTCGTATGCTCAAGATATCCATGTTTTTTTCTAACCGCCCAAAGAGCACTTCTTCTATGTGCAACAAAGCTAAGATTTGGAAACATGATTATTGTCTTGGAACCACATTTTGGAATTCTTGTAACCATTCACAATTTCTTGGAATCGTGTCCATTTTTCTGCTCTTCTATACTTAACATCTACTTTGCCATTCTTCCAACATTCAGTTTTATTTCCTCCCTCTCCTCTGTTATTTCCTTTCTCTCAACACCTAGTTTTATTTCCATTTTTTCTTCTCTTATAACTTCCATCTCCCTTCATCTCCCCTTCTCTTCCATACTTAGCATCTACTTTACCACTCTTCCAACACTTAGTTTTATTTCCTCCCTCTCCTCTCTTTTTTCCTTTCTCTTAATACTTAGTTTTATTTCCATTTTTTCTTCTCTTATAAATTCTATCTCCCTTCATCTCCCTTCTACTCCATACACCGCGAGATTTCTCACCCTCATTATCTCTCCTCCCTCACCTCCCTTACCTCTGTCCATCCATTTCCATTAGATTTTTTTTTATTATCTTCTCCATTCCCCTTATCCCTCCATCCACTCATCTCCCCTTCCCTTATTTCGTACACTATGGAATTTCATTCTCTGTGGGATGTCACTTATCACTCCATTCCCCCTCTTCTCCAGGGCTCCCTTAGTCCGCCACCCTCATTTCCCCTCCGACATCACCCTTACCTCACTCCCTTTCTCTATGATCCTCATACCCCCCCAAACATCACGCTTACCTCACCCATCTTTCATCCTCCCACTCCCTTAACTTAACCATTTTACTAAGTTTTATGCCTCCAATCATTTTATGACACATGGAAACCAATGAGATCATGACATGTGGCAATTTTATCAACCAATGAGACCATGACACATATCAACCAATGAGACTACATCACATTGAAACTAATGGAAGGATGACATATAGCAACAAATGAAATCATGACACATAGACACTGACTCACCAATGACATAGACACTGACTTGTCGCTGATTGGGCATCAACTTGGCATTAGGCGGATGATGATTTGACAATCAAAATTTTAATTATTTCATTATTTTTCTAAGGGGTTGAATCTCCAAGTTTCCATAGTCTTCATATGATTCACATGAAAGGCATGGGGCCTTTTTCTTGATAATCACCTAAAACTCAATACCAAAATTGCACGTGGGATATCTATTATTAAGGAATAGATAAATTTTGAATGAAAATGTCGAATTTGAACGAAGGGCTAAGATTAACCCATGAATTAGATGAACGATTGCTGAGAAACGAACTTCTGGAGGTCATATCTTGAGATATGGGAGTTGGTTTTCAACAAAATATACCTCGTTAGAAAGGTGATTCGATGAGGAACATGATGGAATATGTTTAAAGAGCTGAAATTGGTCATGATACTCTCATAAATCAAAATAAAAGTAAGTTATATTTGCATGCTTTGTTGATAAATCTGCTTAGTACCTCGACTTCACGAGCTTATATCTTGAGTTCCAGAACTCCAAATTACGCTTAGAAAGACTCGTTGGAAAGAATTTTTTTTGATGTTTACATCTAAATTGGTTTCCATGGCTGAGAAATTGAAATTGTTTTTGTTTTTTTTCCGAGATTGTTTTTTCTTTATTATCATTGTAAGTGTAATACATGTTTTTTTCTGCATCCTAGTTGTTGCATACATGCCTTAATAAAAAAATGTCAGTATTTTGCATATGTTTCCCCTTCCCTTAGTCAAACTCAGCTAACCATTCCACTAATATTTTAACAAAAACAATACAAAAATATTATTTCTAGCATACTACTGTCAGTACCTAACATTGTTTGAACATAAACTAGAACCATAATTCCATAGCTTCTATTTCCTCCCCATCGAGGAACTCGTGGTAACCGAATGCTATAGTTGGAAGGCTCAACACCTGTTTGGACATGTCATCTGATTTGGATTTAATCTCACGGAGGATGTGAAGGAAGGAGAGCCCCTCAAAGGCACGACAAGTGAGATTGATATCCCGCATAATATTTTGAAGTCTAATATATTGCGCTAAGTTTTTTCCGTTTGCCTAATCTATCACAAGCTTTGAATCCCACATCACATGTAATTTCCTGACATTTTTTTTCTTTCAACATCTCTAGAAGGGTCCATAAGGCTATAAATTCTTCTCAATTGTTGGAACCAGTGTTTGACGCATATCTGATGAAAATATAGTGTTTATGATTGAGGTAAAGAGCCACCTCGACTACGCATTTAGGAGGATGTCCCTAACTGGCACCATCGAAATACCCCCAAGGGGTACCATAGTCTATTTCAGGGAGAAAAGGGATCCGATGGGTATTTTTTCTTTTGTTTGTTCATAAATTCCATCGTTTACCCAATTGTCAAGGCTATCATCACTTTTGGGGGGACAAGTCTATCTTTGTGAATATTTGAATTACGGGACCACCGCAGATTATTGACAAGGATGCTTGGTAAGTTGGCATAAAGTTTGATTGACTTGTCCAATATCCAATCTTTGACACATTCATCCAAGCTCGGTTTATTCTAGTCGGTTTTGGCCTGTAGATTTTCTTTAACTGAGTGAAAAACCTGTGCTGCATAAGGACAATGAATAAACAAGTAAGAAACAGTTTCAGAGCTTCGTTTACATAGAGAGCACCAGTTGGGCCCGATCCATCCCCTTTTGATGATATTCTCCATGGTTTGTAATTTATTGTTCAAGGCGATCCACAAGATAAGTTTTCATCTAGTCGGGGCATTGATTTTCCACATTTTACCCCACCACCATTTTTTTCTCCCAAAGAGTGCAAATTAGTTCAAGCTTTGTATCCAAGTTTTGTTGTGAAGGATCCGTTCTTAATTTTTTTTTGTCTAAAACAAGGAGTCCGACGAGTCTTCATCTAATAGAATGTGGTTTTCTCATAACTTTCCCACGTAGGAGTTCCATTCACCACGAAGATCCTCAGAGAGATTTAAAGTAGTTCCAGAGATCCATCCTGGGCAACCTCTTGGTTGCGGGAAGCCGGTTTTGGCGTCTTTAAATAAAAGGATATCGTGGTCAACTAAAGCTTGAATCAATCAAGGGGAGAATGTGTAGTTGTTCCCGACTCCCAACCAGGGATTGTTCCCCATTCTGATGCTTCTGCCATTTCCTACTTTCCAAGCAGTTAATAGTCCCATTAGGGGGAAAGATTTGACTAAAAATTTCCAGACTATTGACCCTTTATTTGATTTAAAAGGGGATCGAAACCTTTCATGGATATAATGGTTTGGGAATTATTTCGATGAAATAACTCATGTCCAAAGAGAATCGCCCATAGTCAACCTCCAAAGATTTCATCCTACAAGGGCTTGAGAAAAGAGGTGGATCTTTTTAATCCCACAACCTCTTAACTCCTTTGGGGCAACTATCGATGATCACTTTGCTAGGTGAGGTCCTCTTTTGTTTCCAGTCCACAGGAAATGAGATCGGATTCTTTAAATTTGCTGAGTACCGTTTTAGGAATGACCGCTATGGAATTCCAATACACTGGTATTCCTTGGAATACCAATTTAAATAGTACTAATCTGCCTCCTTTGGATAGGAGACGGTGAACCCATAGTGAATTTCTAGCTTCCACCTTGTGTATGAGCCAAACCCAATCCGTTACTCTATAGTTGTCCGGTTTTAGTGCAAATCCAAGGTATTTAAAACCTTCATCCAAAGATTTTGCTGGCATAGGGAGGAGCGCATAAATATCATTTCGATCATGCTCAAGGAAATTTGAAATGATGATACATGATTTATCTAATTTAATGGACATCCCTGTTGCTGTGCAAAAAATATCTAGGCATACCTTAAGGGACTTGACATCTCGAATGACTCCCTTTATACTGCAGAAGGTATCGTCAACAAATTGCAGGGGGGAGATTTATTCTATGTCAATCACCTTTATGCCTCTGAGAACACTATCACATTTGGCCTCATTTAGAAGCCTGCTTAAGGCTTCTGCAATAATTATAAATAAAAATAAGGAAAGAGGATCGCCTTGTCTAAGGCCTTAAGAGGCTTTGAAAAACCATGAAGGGGCGCCATTAATTAAGACAATGAAGGATACACTCTGCAGACAACCCATGATCCAATTTATGGAGTTGAATTTTAATCCCAGTTGGAGCAAGGTTTTCCAAAGAAACATCCAATTGACCCTATCATATGCTTTTGTAAGGTCTAATTTGAGGAGGGCCACTTTCAAATTTCTTTGTTTGACGGAGTGCAACGATTCTTGAGCCACTGCGACCACATCATGTATTTGTCCGCTGTGCAAGAAACTGAATTGTTATCCTCCAATGAACTCACTCATTAGGGGTTTTAACTGACATGTGATCAACTTGGAAATTAGTTTATAGATTACATTGCAGCAGGAGATCGAACGATAGTCACTAAACGAGTCTCCCTTTTGAGTCTTCGGGATTCGACAGATGAACGTAGAGTTGAAGGAGTTGATGACTCTGCCATTGTTTTTGGATTTAATAACCACTTTTAGGAGATCGTTCTTGATTAGGTCGTAATTTTTTTTGAAGAACTCAATTGTGAAACCGTCTGGACCCAGACTTTTGCCATTTTGCATTGAGAAAAGAGCATCGTGGATCTCCGATTTAGATATTTCATCCTCCATTGACTGGTTCATTTCCTCTGTGAAAGAAACTGGGAATTTGGAGACTACTGAGAGAATTTCCTGGATTGGACATCCTTCAGGTTGACGGAATTGGGATTCGAAGAATTGTGCCCCCGCCTCTACTTTTTCCTTAAAGGACATAACTGTGACACCTTCAACATTTTTGATATCCCAAATCGTATTGATGTTCTTCTGATAGTAGGCGTATTGATGAAAAAACCTTGTTTTCCTGTCTCCTTCCTCCATCCATAACGCCCTGCTTTTCAACCTCCATGAAGTCTCCTCCTTTTTCAACCAGTGTAATTTTAGGGCCTCCAAGGATTTAATATCCTTTAGTTTAGCTTGGGAGGGTAGACTGTTGTCCAGAGGAGATACCAAATCGGAGATGTCATTTTCGATTTCAATTATTTCTCTATGAGAACGAGCTTTATAGACAGGGATCCATTTTTTGATTTCCCATTTGACCATCACAATATTCTCCTCCATTTGTTTCATCATAGAATTAAGGTTGGACGAATCCAAAATTCACCATTCTGAGAGGAATAGACTTTTTAAATCCTCTTCTACCAACCAAATTTTGTTGATTTTCAAGGGACTCGGTGGGGAGACATTATCAAAAGGTATCTACAAAGATATAGGATGATGATCAGACTGATCCCCTTCAATTATTGACGTTCTTACATGAACTCTAGTTTCCATTAAATCTTCTGAGACTAAGAATATGTCAAGCCTCTTGGCCTCAACCTCCTCTCCCGGTATGGCATTCCTCCAGGTTGGGGATGTTTTGATGGGTTCTATATCGACCAACTTATGTTTTTTCATTAGTGAGAGGAAAAACACATGCTGCCCATCAATTCTGGGGTTTGAGCCCCAGACCTCTCCCAGTGAAAGCGTAAAATTGAGGTTCCCTCTAATTATAGAGAATGGACTGCTTAAAGCTCATGTAGAAGATAGTTTTTCCCAGAAGGGGATTCAATTAGCGTAAGTTCCATAAATGTTTACAAAGTTCAACGTTTTGTCAGTATTTTTATGCTTCAGACAGACTGCAATGGATGACCAGTAGGAGGTAGAGCTTTGAGCCGGGAAGCTGGGGCTCCATCATGTAATTAGTCCCCCAGACAACCCACCTGCATCAATCGTGCAAAATGAATAGTTCTTTAGCCATGAACCTCGGGAGGTCCTTACTTTATCCCCACTGCACATCATTTCTTGTATCATCACAATATCTAGCATAAGGTTACAAAATAACCTTTTGAGGGAGATTTGTTTTTTGGGACCCCCTACCGCTATGGTGTTAAAGGGAGAATCAATGTTGAGCATGGGAGCCAAGGGATTTCCCTGCTCTAAGGGCCTTGTTTATGGGAATTTGTTTTCCTTTCGTGATTTCTGCAACCACCTTTTCTTGTGCCTTCGATAAGTGTGATTTTTCCCCACTTGGTTAGTTTGAGGAGGGTCGAACTCCAACCCACCTTTGGATGAGACTATGTTCAGTTGAGATCCCTTGGATCAGAGCTCGTAAATATTCCTTGCCGGATTGGGGAACGACCTTGGCTAGGGATGTTGGGAGGATGGGGGAGGGGGAGGGGAGGTAGGGGGAAGGGGAGGGGGTGTAAAATTTCAGACCCCACCCAGTTTTAGTCTCGCTGATTTTTCAGCCAATGTTTAATGCCCATACCTAGTTTTATGACAGCCAATTAAAGTCAGCATAAAATAAAATTTTCAGAACTAAAACATGAGGATTCTGAACATCGTTTAACGCATAAATAAAATATATCAGCAGCACATAAAAATCATAAACTAACACAGTGATTTTTGGTCTAACAACGACCCTAGAAAAACCCACAAGGGGAGAACCGGTGAGAGAGGGAGTTTTTATTATTTGTGAGCATCAGAGAAATTCTATTACAACATATTCATCTTCAGAAATTTAATGAAAAAATTATCTCGAAAACTGTGCCAAGTCTTCACACAAGTTCCAAGCCAAACTCCTCAAAATTCATGCCAGAATTTTTTGCACTAAAGTACAGGTTTGATCCTCGATATTTGTGCCTCTAACTTTCTATACGAATGCCTCAAAATACATGCCAACTGTTACAACTCAAAACTGAGCATTAAATGTTGTACAATCGCCTTGTAAAATGTGCCAAAACCACCCAGAAATTACCACAGAAACTTTCCTCGATTTCTATGCAAGAATAACAATTGTACAAACCATACTGACTGTACGAAATCCATACAGTACATACTGTTAACTCATATATACTTTCTACCTCGATTTTTGTGCCTCTTTCCTGTTGTATAGAACCCGAAAATCCATATAGTACGACCTCTTTCCTAAACTGTACTCTTCCTCGATTTATGTCCCTGCTTTTAATGTTGTACAACCTGCTCAATCCATACAGTATGGCCTGATATTACTGCTGTACCTTCTACCTCATTTTCTGTGCTAGTTTTCAGCCTTGGATTGCATGCCCTAGCTCTGCAAAAATGGCCTCTTTCTCAAACTCGAATTTCTTCTCTTGCTCTCTCAAAAAATGTTTCACCTACCGAAGAATGGGTGTGCCCTCCTACCCTAATCGACCTCTTGAGGAAATCTCAAGAGTCATCTCATATAACGGTTGAGATTAGACGAGATCAACGGTGGAGATAAAATCACTTTATTCACCCACTTTCCCTAAGTCTCAAAAAGTCACCTTTTAATTTGCATCTCACAAATTAAATGACTAGGGTTCACATTAGGCACTTTCTCACCCCTTAGGCGCCTAGGTAATGAGTAACACTTTCCTAGGTACTTTTAAATTATTTTTAACACTCCCTCTTACTGAGGAAAGTGTTACTCACCACTCCAAGCTTGTCCCTGAAAAATACAAACTTGCCTCTGCCCAATGCTTTGGTGAGTATGTTTGCAACCTACTCTTCTGTAGATATGTACTATAGCTCCACTAATCCTCTCTGAACATAATCACATATGAAGTGATAATGAATCTCTATATTCTTAGACCTGTCATGAAAAACTGGATTCTCTGAGAGTTTAATGCAACTCTGATTATCACAGTAAATCAAGGTAGGCCTCAACTGCACACCAAACAATCCCACTAGCAACTTGTGAAGCAAAAGGGCCTCACAACTGGCCTAACTGGCATCCATATACTCAGCCTTTGCAGAACTCAATGCCACTGATTTTTGATTCCAACTGAACCAAGACACAACTACTGATCCCCATTCGAAACAACACCCCGAAGTACTCTTTTGGTCACTGACACATCCTGCCCAATCTGAATCTGTATAGCCAACCGGATGAACTCCATCTCCTCTCTGATAGTTCAGACCATAATATACCATACCACAAAGATACCTGAGCACATGTTTTGCTGCCACCCAGTGCACTCTCCTAGGATCCACCATGAACTGACTGAGAGTGTTGACAAAAAACCAAATATCTGGCCTGGTATTGACCAAATACATCAATGACCCAATCAACTAACGATATAAAGTGGAATCCACCAACTGTGACTCAGAAACATGAAGCTTCTTCCAGTTGGTAATCATGGGAGTGGTCATGGGCCTATAATCCTCCATCTGAAATCTCCTTAGAATATCACACACATACTTTCCTTGTCCCAGGAAGATGTGTCCAGGCTCATGCCAAACCTCCAATCCCAAAAAATAGTGCATCAGTCCAATATCAGTCATCTCAAACTCTGAAGCAAGACTCTCCTTGCAGCTAGTGATGAGTCTCTCTACCCCTGTAATGAAAATATCATCCACATATAGCAATTGAATGGGATGATCCTCTCCAAACACAATGTCATATAGGTTGGGATCTGCCTCACTCTTCTCAAAGCCCAACTGCTGCAAATAGGCATCAATCCTCGTATACCAAGATCTGGGAGCTTGTTTCATCCCATACAATGCCTTCTTCAATCTAAACACATGAGAATCTATCCCATGCACCTCAAAACCCAATGGATTCTCAATATACGCCTCCTCTGATATAAGACCATTCAGAAATGCGGTCTTCACATGCATCTGGTGGATCTTCCAACCCATCTCTGTTGCAATGGAAATCACCGACATGATTGAGGTATATCTAGCAACCGATGCAAAGGTCTCATCATAATCAACTCCCTCAACTTGTGATAACCCCCAAGCCACAAAGTGAGCTTTGTACTTCTCAATGCTTCAATTTGCAACATGCTTGAGTTTATAGAGCCACCTGGAAGTCACCATTGACTTCCCCTCAGGTCTAGGAACAAATTCCCAAACATCATTCTTCATGATGGAATTGTACTTTTCCATCATGGCATCTCTCCAAACCTGTCTACCAGTAGCCTCCTCAAAAGTGGAAGGTTCAGACTCCTGAATACTACTCACCATCGCGATGTAGATGCAAAACCTCTCAGGAGGTTTACTCTCCCTCACAACCTGTCTGGGAATCCCCACTGAATCCTGTGCCTCCCTCAAAGTATCCTGAAGCCACTTGGGCTTCCTCCTCTTTGAAGTAGTGTCTCGTGGAGGGGAATCTCCCTGCTCAACCCCATCTCCTAAAGGCTGTGATCCTAAAGTAGACTCTAGAGTACTTGATACTGAAGCTTGTGGACTAGTAACCTGCGATCCTGAAATATGTGGCCTTGTCACCTGTGGACCAGTAACCTGGGATCCTGAAATATGTGGCCCTGTCATATGTGGACTAGTCATCACCGAAACTAGTGGCCCCGTACTCTGTGTCACTGTAGTTTGCTGCGGACTCACCTGAATTTGAGGTGAAGACTGTTCACCCCTTTCTCTCCCTTGTGACTTCCTAAAGGATCCGTTCTGCTCAAAGCTCACATCCCTCCTCAAAATTGTCTTCCTCAAGGGAGGAAGGTATATATGGAAAGCCTTTGAAGTCTCACTATACCCAACAAATATCCCTCTCTCTACCGTGGGCTCTAGCTTTTTCCTCTTCTCAGAAGGGACATGTGAATATGTGATGCACCCAAAAATCTAAAAGTGCCCCACCTCAGGCTTCTTCGTAGAAAAATCATCCTTAGGAGTCATACTCCCCACTACCCTGTCTGGACTCCCGTTCTACATATAAACTGCAGTGTAGCATGCCTCAACCCAAAGAAATAGTGGCAACCCCTGATCATGTAGCATGGCTCTCGCAGCCCCAACTATGGCCCTGTTCTTCCTCTCAGCAACCCCATTCTGCTGTGGGTTGTAAGGAACAATCAACTCTCTCCTAATTCCCTCTCCCACACAAAATTCCATGAACTCCTTGGAGGTATACTCACCCCCATTGTCTGTCCTCAGAACTCTGATTTTCTTCCCTGTCTAGTTCTCCATAAGAGCTTTGAACTCTTGGAACTGACTGAAGACCTTTCCTTTGGTATTCATGAAGAAAATCCAAGACTTCCGTGAGAAGTCATCAATGAATATAACATAGTATAAACAACCAATCACTGATGCCAAAGACATTGAGCCACATACATAAGAATGAATAAGATCAAGGAAACCTGCTGCTCTACTATCACTACTAGGAAAATCAGTCTTGGTGTACTTTCCCAAAGCACACCCCTTGCACAACTCCTGGTGCTCTGTACTTAAATATGGAACTCTAGTCACAATCTCCCTCTATACCCTCAAATCCCCATAGTGAAAATGTGCCATCCTCCTGTTCCATAGCTCACATAGGTCACTTCTGCTGGTAGTATGAATCAAGGCTCTCGTTGGCTGGAACATAAGCTAGTACAACTTCTCATGTCTATTCCCAATCACTTTGGCTGAAGTGATACTAGACCCCTTAGGGAAAAGGAGAACCTGCCCATCATAGAAAAACACCTCATAACCCCTCTCCTCAATAGCAGAAACTGACACTAATTTCTTCTTCAAGCCTAGAACATATAGGACCTCTCTCAACAACATGGGAGGAAAAGACTCCCTCTAAAATGATACAGTCCCACAACTAACTTCCTTGACCACCCGGTCATCTCCAAGCACCACCTCAACATCACCAATATGAGTAATATCTGTCAAGTGCTCACGAACCCCTGTCATATGGAGGGAGGCACCACTATCAATATACCACACATCAGAATGAGTGGTCCTTGTGGAAAGACACATAACCAAGGAAAATTCCTTGTAAAACTTAGTGGAGAAATCTTGCACTGCTGCTGAAGCTGTTGTTTGTTTCTTCTTCTTGTTCGAACACTGACCTGCATAGTGCCCAAACTTGTGGCATGCAAAGCACTTGACTTTGCTCATGTCCTTCTTCCCTTCACCCTTCGGTTTGTTTCCTCCCTTAGGAACCTTGTTGAACTTCTTCTTGCTATTGGAAGCAAGAGCCACATTCTCCTCATCATGACCTGTAGATGAACTGCCATGTACATAACCTCTCCGAGTCTCCTCCTAAACAAAGTCATCCCAAAGTGCAGAGTAAGAACTTTGGCTAGGTATAATAATGCCAGCCTCTAACATTTCTTCAACCATGCGCTCAATTTCACTCTTCTGGGCATAAGGGTATCTGTATGGCCTGATGTTAGGAGGAACACTCCCAGGAATTAGGCGAATTTCATGATCATGATTTCGACTGGGAGGAAGACCTTTGGGAATATCTTCAAATACTTTGGAATACTTATCAATGATCCTTTGGAGATCTTGAGGAATAGATGGCTTAGATGTTTGAACATATAGTGAGCATAGTTGTGCAATAATTCCTTGATGCCCCTTTTTCAATAATTTTGTCATGCCATTAGAGCTTATCACCTTACCGGGCT
>ML778997.1:1243867-1283037 GCA_009831015.1 Picea engelmannii
GCCCCCGAACCCCCGCGCTGGGGGCTCTGCCCCCCTCTAACCCCCCTACTCACCCGGTGCAAGCGCTCAAACACTGCAACTCGTGCAAAGAATATAACACATACCCAACAATTTGGATCTTAACAGATCAAGACATCAACAAGTTTTTACTTGAATATGTTGGTGAGTGAGCTAGTGATGGATTCTCAATGCATTGTATAGCTAAGCAAGGTCCATATTGAATTTGTAGCTTGATGTGATTCTTTGTTCCAAAGTTGTGGCTTGAATACAAAGGGGTCCTTGGGCAGTGATAGTTCTTACTCGAGGTAGTTGAGTTGGGTGGGTGTTGGCATCTATAGAGTCTTGTATGTTGAGCACGTATTGGTAGAGGGTGCTATATGAATATTCACCAATTCGACTAGTGTTAGGATTCATTTGTAGTTGTTGTGATCGAATTAGATTATGCAACACTAATTTTGGGTTATGCTTGAGAGAAATAATATGTTGATGGTAGTTTTTTCTTTTTTCTTTTGAAACCCTAGCTTGAAGGTGGAATTTGTGGATACCTACGATTGGGAGGAAAACCATTTCTTTCAATCTCTTTTACATGCACATATTTTTAAAATGTTACATACATGTATTTGCATAATTTCACTATTATGTTTAAATGTTTTCCTTACATGGGAAATTACAAAGAATAGTGAATGTTAATATGTGTTGTGGTTCTCTAACTTTTTGTGCTTAATGTTAAATGGTAGTTGAATCCAAGTAGATTTCATATGTTATTATGAGAACCATAACACTATTGTGAATTATGAAAAGTTGTTTTTTAATGTTTTTTTTTTTCATCATAAAAAAAAAGTATTTTAAATTCCAAATAGAGTCCAAAATACAATCTTCATTGTGTATGATATGCACATATCCCTAAAGTACAACTATGGCAAACTATTAGACTATGTTGCATAGGAAAAGAGACTTCCGAATCGTTTCTGCTACAAGAGGAACATCCTCCCGGAGTACTACTTGACTGTAAAACTTTGGTGTGTTAATAAACAACCATCGAGTATTAACCTTATCAAAAGGCCATTCAAAATATTGTTCATATACTGACATATATACATATAATATCCCACCCATAGACACTATTGTGTAGTAATCATGTAGATGAATAGTCCTAGAGGAAACTAACGACCCTTCTCAAAATTCATCTTCATAAATGTGATATTGGGATTGACAAGCCCTTTCTTTATAAGGGAGTCTTCCAAAGTATTATGCCCCCTATAAACATGAGCAAAAGAGAACGCACACACGTGTGTGTACGTACATACATACATAAATTTATACATGTGTATGTATGTATGTATATATGTTTATTTGTATGTATACACACGTATGTATGTATGTGTGCATGCATATGTAAAAACACACATATAGTTTATAGTTTAATTTATAGTTTCACCATTTTATTTTTCCAATTTAGCTTTTCAATTATCTTTTTTTTTTTAAAATGTTCCTCGTGTGGCATTGTTTTTTTTATGTGCACTAAATGTTGATGCATTTACAGGCCACACCACCTAGCGATGCTCCATTTGATTATACATGCACGATTAATTTAAATATGATTCACACACAAATTTACTATGCTTTCTAGTGCACTAAGGAATGTAATGGAGACCTATTAGAAATGCACAATATCCATTGATGTGCACCACTCAATTATGGTAGCGACATCTAGTGATGGAAATGCATATATGGATGACTCAAGACACCATTGATGGTGCACTTGATGATGATTCAACGCACTGTCACAATGTTATCTTAACAAGTCAATGCATTGTCACGATGAAATCCTATCAGGGTGGTGCACTGCCATTCCACTTTTTTGTCTTTGTATGACACAAGGTGCATTGTCATGTAATAATAACACCTTTATCATTGCTAATATGGATGATTAAGCATGCCATGGATGGTGCTTCTATATTCGATTAGTGCAACAAATGATGTACTATATATGCCATGCCCTATGGCGCTCCAAGGAGGAATAGTGACATAGTTTACTAGTGTTCCATGTTAGCACACACTTGTATTTAGACCTCATAGTGCTATCTTATAAGGGTGGCACACCCCATACAATTTTTTTAGTTTTTGTATGACATGTGGTGCATTGTCATGTAATACTACCACTTTTAATAGTGCCATTGTTGTTGACTAAATGCATCGTTGATGGTGTTTTTTTTATATATGATGGGTGAACATAATGGATTACTATATGTGTCATGCTCTTTGATTCTCTAAGGAGGAACAATGACACCATGTACCAATGCTACATGTTAATACATGCACATCAACATTTAGAATTCATAGTGGACTGATTACATTTTAAAATTTATCAGATTAAGTGACACTTTAATGAAATAATAAGCACACCCGATACAATGTGCTTAATAAATATGGGTGCATCGGAAATGATGCTTAAGTAAAATGGGCATACTAATTTGTTTTACACATTTATTATGCAATTTTTTTTGAATTTCAATATAAATTAATACTACAAATGGTAATTTAGTATATATTGTTTATTTTATATCTATATTTTCTTAATGAGATTTGTATGTGAATCAAAGACAACCACAACAATACTAGGTTGATTCATATATCTTTGTGCATATAAGGGAGTCCTAGGAGAGAGAGAAGGAGGTATGTTTCCTGGTCCTATTACTACTTAGACTCACATCCTTTTAAGGGATGTTGGTCTCCTCAAGTTTTACGAGGGGGCTAATTCCCACAAGGGGAACAAAACTTATTATGCTAGTTGATCCATCATTGGGATCATGGAAAATAGGGCTTAAGGGTTGGCCTTGATCTGTGGTACCAATCCACATAGGACAATATTTATTTCTTCATTGGGCCATCTAGGAGGGGGAATATTTTCCCCATTTTCCTAATTTGTCACCTAGTGTTGCAAGAGAAAGCCAGATGGATATAGAGATATGTTAATGTAGACATTACTTACCCATGTGACATCATGTTATTGTGGGATGACTATGATTACATTATTTTGGAGTGGATAAGGTTAGATGAGTGTCCCTTATCAACACTAACACACCATACACTTATGGGCAACACACTAGTTTTCATTTGATGTACTGTGGACAATATTTTTCACTGGCCCAATCTAATCAAGTGGTTTGCGTTTGTTTTACGACAATATTGTATTGATTTGGATTAATGTTACAACATGTTGGAGGGGAGACATCTCTTCCCTTTGCTTCAAAACTATTTTCTTATTTTTTGAGAGGTTTTTGATTAATATATTGTCATTTGACCACCACCCTTTTAAGTTGATGATTGATGTCTGTATGCACATGTGGGGGTAGATGTTTCCCAAGAGGGGCAGTCATAGTACTCATGTAGGGTAGTGGGAATGAATTCCATCACCTTGTTAGTATGGAGGATGATCACATCATTGATCTTGTACAATATTCATTCTAGGGATGTGTTGATGTTTCTGGTAGTTGCGGGAGGTATTTACCTCTGGGATAACCTTTATTATAGATGAAGATGAAAAGAACTCAAGAATATCCCAGTTGGCCTCACAGAAAATAATAAAGAAGAATTATATTTCTCCAGAAGTCAAGTCGTCCCTACCAAAAAAGATAAATAGAATTATATTTTCCAGAAAGGATAGGTCGACCCTGCCAGAAAAGTCACTAGACATATTAGTATAAATAAGGGTGATGCCTTCCTCATTTGACACACTCTCACACAGATCATAGCGCAAGTTTGGAAGAGAGTTGCAGCTGTAGAAGGAAGAAAGGTGTAGGTTTTATCTTTTGGTCTTGGTTATGTGTTGGTGGAGGCCAACCACTCTAGCGCTTTGACTAGAGTGAGCTGCAACTGCATTGTTGGTTTATCTTGGTGATGTATTGGTAGAGCCACTCTAGCACTCTGGTTAGAGTGAGCTGCAACTGCATAGTTGGTTATCTCTTGGTGGTACACTAGTGGAGGCTAGACACCTTAGTGCTATGGCTAGGGTGTGCTGCATCTATGTTGTTGGGATTCTTTCTTGTTGGTTTGCTCTAGTGAATAAAGCTATGTCATGGTTATATTGTATTGGCAAGGATATTCTATATAAGAAGGTTTTTCGGGTGTTCTTCCCTTATGTAGAAGGGTTTCCCAAGATGTATATGTTATGCTTGGGGGAGGCACGAGTAGGTGCCTATGGTTAAGAAACAATGATGCAACATCGCTTATGTAGAAACAAGCATGCAAAATAAGTTTAAATTGCTATGGTAAATCTAATGTTAACGTAATTAAAGAAAATTCAATATGGTTTCAGATCTTGGTTTCTTTTAGAATAGTCTAATCGCTTGAAGGAAGATCGTGAGATTTACCTTGCCACTGCAGTTTTCCGCTATACCCTGCCACTGCATAATTTTATTTTGTCAAGTTAGTTGGAGCACCTTGAAGTTTTAGGGTTTGTTACTGCTTACCGCTGCTGCCAGATGGTGCTACAATTTCTGAGGTATGTACTTGTATATGTTAAATTATATCACTATCTTGAGGGTGTTTTGCAGGAGAAGGGACTTTTTTCCTAGTATAAATCATAGATCCAGAGGGATCTCAGATCCAGTGCATTTATAGGAACATCACACCCTCCAGGTTTGATTGTTTTGACATGCCTCTAGCTATTATGGCACCATTGCAATCTTATGTTTTTGATCTATTGGAGTTATGATCATTATACTAACCACTTAATACTAGATATGCATTTGTTTATCTCCCCTCTAGGAGATATTCTTGTTTTGTTGTTTGTTCTGGGTAGGTTATATTGTTAAATTCCATGGAAATGTTGTTGTTCTTGTTCCGGGCAGGTTACCTCAGAGGCATGTCACTAGTGATAGGTCTGAGAGGGAGCTATAGTGATGGTTGTAGAATGAAACTTATTAGATAGTCTCTAGTTTGAGACATGAAGTAGATATCTATAGCAATCATATATCGCAACCAGTGACGCAAATCACGAAGCAGGGTGGCTTTCAAAGGATCTTGAAGGACTTCATTAGAGACATGGTGTAAGAGGGAGCAATGAGGCTCCAACACATATCCACATATGAGTAGACAACTGAAATTTGCACCAAGCCTCTGTCAGGGACAAGATTGGCAGGAATGCAAATGTTTCCCTGGGGGAGTGTTGATGATTGCAACATCGTGACAATATTCCAAGATTGATCAGATGAACTTGATCATGTGGGAATATGCCCAGATGTAATATTTGACCGACTGAAGATTTGGGCTGTTGCTAGATCTCCAGGAGGATATCGGGTAGACATTCCAATATTGGTTAGATGGACTTGACCATGTGGGAATGATCCCAGGGTAGTCTTCGATGGAATGAAGGCTTGGGACCCTAGTATATTCTTTAATGTTATGAAGACTTGAAGCCCGACATAGTCTTTGATGGACTGAAGCTACGTAGTTCTTGATGGACCGAGGACTCTTCCAATGTGTGTGAATTGCATCAGGCATAACACTCACGGTGAGGTGAGTGGCCCCGATAAGCATCGGGTTGACCCTTCTCTTAGTATCGGGCTGTAGACTAGGGGATATAGGGAACATTTACATTTGGAGTAGATGTGCCCTGTTGTAGTCTTCGACAAAATGAAGACTCGAGGTGCTTGAGGTGCAATTCAACGTGTCTGATAACATCGAGCTAAATGAATTCACAGAGTGATCATGTGGGAATGTGGGTATTCTAGGATCAAGTATGAGGTGAATGTGGCTCCGATGCAGTCATAATTATTGTCATGGGATAAGAATGACTCGAGGTGCTAGACACATGGTTGTGGAGATGGATCATCAATACAACTAATGAGGCTCATGGAGAAACTTTTCTATAACAAAATAATACCAAGCATAATACAAGATATGCTTGGCGAATTCCTTCCTCATTGAGAGGAAGTATTGATGGTTGTAGCTTCGTGAGACATTCTTCTGTGACGATACTCCTCGATGGACTGAGTTGAGTATGGCACTTATCAATGGACTGATAAGTTGTATTGGGTTGGTGCCCATTATCCCTTAGGAGTAAACCATATGTACAGGTCCCTTGGGAGTAGACCAAGTGGACACATCATGGGCGAGTAAGTCCTTGACGTTGCACTATGGGCGAGTAAGTCCTAGTGCCACACTATGGTGAGTAGGTCCTTGACGATGCACTACGGGCGAGTAGGTCCGAGTGCCACACTAGGTCCTAGTGGTGATGAGGCCCTAGAAAAGGTCCACATTGGGTGTAGCCATGTGTGACGTGATGATGATACTAGTAGCATGGTTTGCGTGACCATGGCATAGTCGGAGGACCATGGCATATCTTGCGAGGATATGAGGAATAAAGGAAAAACATAATGGAGAATACCTCCTTGGATAAGAGGGAGTTTTGATGTTTCCAGTAGATGCGATAGGTATTCACCTCCGGGATAACCTTTCTTATAGATGAAGATGCCAAGAACTCAAGAAGATCCCATTTGGCCTCACAAAAAATAATAAAGAAGAATTATATTGTTCTAGAAGTCAAGTCGGCCCTGCCATAAAAGATAAACAAAATCATATTTTCCAGAAAGGTCAGGTCGGCCTTGACAGAAAAGTCACTGGGCAGATTAGTATAAATAATGGTGATGCCTTCCTCATTTGACACATTCTCACAAATATCATAGCGCAAGTTTGGAAGATAGTTGCAGCTGTAGCTGCAGAAGGAAGAAAGGCACATGATTTATCTTTTGGTATTAATTATGTGTTGGTGAAGGCCAACCACTCTAGCGCTCTGGCTAGAGTGAGTTGCAACTGCATAATTGATTTGTCTTGATGATCTATTGGTAGAGCCACTCTAGCGCTCTGGCTAGAGTGAGATGCAATTGAATAGTTGGTTATCTCTTGGTGGTACGCTAATGGAGGCTAGACACCCCAACGCTTTGGCTAGGGTGTGCTACATCTATGTTGCTGGGATTATTTATTGTTGGTTTTCTCTATTTAATAGAGCTATTTCATGGTTATATTGTATTGGCAAGGTTTTCTCTATAAGACGATTTGTTGGGTTTTCTTCCCTTGTGTAGAAGGGTTTCCCAGGATATATATGTTATGCTCAGGGGAGGCATGAGTAGGTCCCTATGGTTGGGTGGCGATGGTGCAACATTGCCTATGGATAAACGAGCATGCAAAAGAAGTTTAAATTGCTATGGTAAATCTAATGTCAACGTAATTAACTAAAATTCAATAAAATGGACTAGCGAGGGTGTCATAACATCCTATTTACTCTAATTAAGTCACTGGATGAGAGAGGTAATATTATCATGATCTTTTAATTATTATAGTTACATATTTTTTTGTCTTATTTAATGAACATGTTATTAATTATAATATTTTGTTTAATTTGTATAATTGTTGTCTACTATTTCACAAATATTGGCTCGTATACTTGTGAGGGGCTTCCTCCCCCACTTGATGTAGATATGGTCAAGGCCATTGAGCCAGATTGGGAGTGCATACCTAGTATGTGATAATGACCATGTCTCCAATTTTATTTCTAGGCCATGGAGTCATTGTGTACATTGATGGTCGAATTCAAAGTGGAGCAAGTTTGACCTAGAGTGGTCACATAGGATCCTAATTCTGTAGGGATCCATGCGAGCCTTCTCATTATTTGACATTATTGATGCATCATAATATCAATATCCCAATTTTACTCCAGAGGGCGAGGGATAAGGAGTAATGAGTTGCGGGATGTGGTTGTTCATCTTCTTCATCTTTATATAATGAGATGTCTAAGGACACTCCTCCTAAACCTCCTCGACCTCCTCCACCACCTCTTCCAATTGTGCCACCAACTACTCCTACTGATGCACACACTAGTCTACCCACCAATCCACATACAACACTAGGTATTGAGCCTACCGATCCATCTATGACACCAACAATTGATCCTATAGACAATATCTTATTGACTCATTTAGAGTACACATATGTATACTAGTGTAGCTACATTCTTACATAGAAAATGTTCTAATGCCTTTGGCTTTGGTGGTGGACCTAGCAGTGGTTGACATGTCTATTTGTTGTTGCGATGTATAGTTGACATGCATATTATCCCCGAGGGTTAGCTAAATTGGTCTAGATCTAGATGTGAGTTTTTCATGCTTATTGTTGGTCAAGGGTTCGACTGTCTTGATTCCTTAGGGCGAGGCCCCATAATCAGGGTTTGCAGTTTACCCTGCTTACCATCCATGGAACACGGGGAAGTATTTGGATGGTTTTCCATGAGTACATTTCCTCGTAAAAAAAAGTTGACATGCATATTTGACTTTACACACACATTGATTTTGATGTTATAATTCATGTATATTACACATTTTCATATCATGTTGATGTTGATGTTGTTTGATTTATAAAATATATCATATGTATGTTGATGATTGACACTATTAATAATTTCTATATTTTTAAATTAACTTTGAGATGTTTCAATCATTTAAATTTGAGATGCCATATAATGTTTAACTCTAGTTATACAAAATCATTTAATTTGGATTGTGATTGCAAAAAAATATAATCATTTAATGCCATATAAAGTTTAACTCTTTTTCAAGGCAAATTCTCTGTTGTTTGGGAAGATACAATATGTTAATTAAATATGTTTACACACTTAATTGAATGATTCGATTAATGATTGCACGATTTGATTGATTTTTTAAACCAAAATTTTTATTAAAAAATATTCTTGAATATTTTAACTAAACTTATTCTTAATATTTATAAAATTAAAATCATTATAATTGAATCCAACAAAACATTTATTCCTCCAATAAATTATATTCTGACATCTTGCATAGATAAAAAACAATCATGTGATATCTTCTTTCTGTGAGTCTGTATCAAGTTTGAAGAAGTCTAGAGTCTGTATCAAAGAAGGTTGCGATCTTTGGTGTAGTTGGCATCAATATCCAGTTTATTTCTATGGTAATATTTCTTAGCTTTTTCACTTTTGTTATTCAGATATGTTCTATGAAGTACTGCATTTATATTTTTATGATATGAGATATGTATGAGAATCTACTTGATCTAGGAGGATCCAAGGAATGCTCACAGAGGTCCAAGAGGATCCGAAATACTCACATAGGTCCCAGGGGATCTAGAAAAGCTCAAAATCGACCATCCCAAATGCTCTTGAAAATGGCATCATTGCGTAGAGCTCGTCGTTAGCTTTCCAACGACATAAATGACAAGTCAAACATAGTTCGTATGTAAAAGTTATGAGCGGTCAACGTTCCAATCAAACCAAGTCAAAGGTCAAAGTCAACATAGGTAAAAGGGTAACATGTGTCACTACTGCAAGGGTGACACATGGAACATGATCGTACAGGTGATGTGGCATATCTAGTTGTCAGGTGAATGGTCAGACCGTACATTCAAGTGGATGAATCACATGTTGACACGTGGCAATGGATAACCAATGAGAGGCTTCTATGTGGCAACCTCCCATTGGCCTATATTGGTATGGTTTATTAAAATTATGAGTCTACAGGGGTTGAACCCATGACCTCCATAACCTCCCAAATCCTTAACAAACCCTCCATTACCATCGTGCTACCATGGTGTTACTTAACCATACATGTGGCCAAAATTATTTAAGCTTGTATGAAGGTTCAATCAGTGGAAAAAAGGGCCGAGGGATTACGCCCTCGACCCATAAGCTCTTGGTTTGTATGTTATACCACACGACCAATACCATAGTGCCCGAGGGCTAACAAAATGCGATGGGTTTTAAAACAATACACCATATATATATGTAGTATATGGTTATACTATAATCATATAACCAACCAACAAATATGCCAAGAAAGGACCGTGGGGAATAGAACCCCCAACCTTCACTAAACTTAGCCACGGTTTTAACCAATACGCCATGAGCACCACATTTAATCGGATTCCATCAGAAATAGTATTAAGTTGCCCAAAAACTCGCGTGGAGGCTTGGCCGACCAACCCTATATATTGGGAACACATATCAATGTTGACACACATTCCAATGTGCACATATATCGAGGTGCACAGATCTCAATGCAATGCATGGATATCGAGGATGTATGAATTGTCTCGAAGTACGTGCTAAGAAGAGGCCAAGTATGGTTGTCTCGTAAAATGTGCCATGAGGTATAATGCCAACACCTAGGCAACTTTATACTCTTTTTTCATGATTTTTTGCAAGGATCATGAATTTGAGGTATATTTTTGACTTGAGGTAATTGGTAAAAGTGTTAGTTGAATTTTCCATTAATGAGGTTTTAGTGCTTTGTTTTTTGCATGTCAAAGCAGGTGAAATTGAGCTGGCTTGGAATTTGGTCGACTTTATAGTCAAATTTCTCAGAATTTCACAAGGATTTCAATGGTGAACTTATTTTATTGTTTTGAGTAAGAGAGTCCATTAAATTGGATTTTGTGAGCCCATATTGTAATGTAATTTGGTATTTTGAGATGATGGAGAACAATCGTGTTATCTAAAGAGACTTTCAAGATGAAGTGATATATGTCATCTACATATGTAATTTGAGTTCTTTTATTTTCTACCGTGTCATCT
Source organism: Picea engelmannii (assembly GCA_009831015.1). Classification (NCBI taxonomy): domain Eukaryota; kingdom Viridiplantae; phylum Streptophyta; class Pinopsida; order Pinales; family Pinaceae; genus Picea; species Picea engelmannii. Next base: position 1,254,471 of record ML778997.1, read on the forward strand.
CGGTATTATGCAAATTAATCATCAATTTATGAGTTTTTGGATAAGAAGCACATCATCAAAATTCTGTAAATAACCTCAGTACATTTATTAAATTAATTATGAATCAAGTTAAATGTTGCATGTATATATTGTAAAGAAATAAGTGGTGTCTAAGGATTTTCAGATCAAGTGGTATCAGAGCTAGTTTTGACGTGCATGTTTAAATTGTTGATGTGATGAGATCCAAGAGTTCAGTTGGTGAATATTTTGAAGATTCTTATCAAGAGAACAAGATGAGTAAAGTTCTCATGAAGTTGAGGCTACAAAAGAATATTAATCAGCAGATCTAGAAGGATAATTTTAGTTAAAGATGCAATTGCAATCTCTTGAGGAAGAGAAGCATAAGCTGCAAGATTGACTGTTATGGAATGAGGAATTCCATAAGGGTATTTTTCATGAGTTAGAAAGAAAGTTGCAGATCAAGAATCAAGCATTGGCACCATCAGTACCATTCCATGAATATTGGTAGGTTGAGAATGTAAAGACTCCGATTCAAAAGGGACTACCTCTTTCAAAAGGCATGATCGAGAAATATGACTCCTTATATTACTCCTTTTCCCATAAAGATGGAGAATGCTCGAGGATGGCTGAAACAAGAAGAACTTTAGATAAATAACTCCTTCATAAAAAAATAGTTCTAACCTCTATCGCAGAGAAATGTAACATGTGTAAGACATATCCAGAGGAAGATGTGCATGCCACAAAAGAGAGAATGAAGACATTTCCCACTAGTGAATGGTCTAGATATCCATGTGCTTCTTGTGGAATTAGTAAACATGATGTGGAGAAGTGTCAAAGAAGAAAGTTTGTGCAAGTAAATGTCGGAAAATGAGATACACTTCCATACTAAACCTAGCAGAAGAGAAGAATAATTTAATCAAGAATGTAAATGACAAAGCAATCACACAGTACACAAAGATTATACCTTGGAAACCCAAACCAGGAAAACCATGATTCCTTGAGCGTTCTTCTCTTGTTGTTTTATTCAATGTGAATAAAAGGTTACATGTCTAACCTTGGTCCACACCTAAGGAACAATCGACATCATACCCTCTTGCCTGTGCAAGAACAACCCTGTAGCCAATCCGGCTTACATCTACATGGCCAACAACCTCTAAATTATAGACTCTTGGTGATTATCCATTCATCATATAAATATTCAAGATTAGCCTTTACGACCTTAGAACATGCCTCTTTATAGGATTTACAACAAGTAAAACCCTAAATACATGGTGCCCAAAAACAATTACAGATCCATGTAGATCATTGGCTACAAATACTGTGAATCTTGGGATTCTGTTACAGTTGACTCCAAGTCAGATTACCAGTCGACTACCAATCAACCTTCATTCGGTCACAACATGCCTTACTGTCTACCTTTTCGAATTGTTATCGATGCCCTTACCATGTCAAACCTCCTTGACCTTTGACTTCAAATTTACCTGGTCGACTAGCTTCGACCTTCGACTTCGATCGTCGGTCGATCCACCTCGACTAGATTTTCACTGCAAATAATATAAGAACCCAAGATTCTCCCACTTGTTGTCTTATTTGCTGAAACCAAGAGATTCCTGAACTTTCATTCATAGACCCAGGGAAACAATTCCCATTGCCTCTCTACACCAAGTGAACTTCACAACACTCACAAACTTGGTCAACGAGTCTTGTGTCTACTTTCTCCAACAACACCTTGTTACTTTCCACCATATCTCTTACTAAATGGTACTATACATCAATGTGCTTAGTCTTCAAATGATAATCAAGGTTATTTACCAGAAATATTGTGCTTTGACTATCACAACTTATCTTCATAGCTCTCTGCTCAAACCTGATTCCTGAACACAACCTTTGCATCCATACTGCTTCTTTGCTTCCATGAGTGGCTTCCATGTATTCAAATTCTGTTATTGAAAAGGCTACGACCACCTGTCACTTACTCATCCAACTTATTTCTCCACCGAACGTCTTGAAGACATATATGCTGGTTGACCTTCGTCGATCTAGACCTCCATCCCAGTGCGTCGACAAAGCCATGTACATTTAATTTACCACCGCTACCTCCATATTTTCCTTGGTAGCATATAACATAGTCCTTTGTGCCACACAAATACCAAAATACTCTCTTGACAACTGTCTAGTGCTCCTTTATGTTGATATTATGGTAGCTTCAGGAGGTATGAACCTCTATTGTGACCTATGACGAGATTAGAATATTCTAGAAGGAAGTAAAGAAGTAAAGGAAACCCTAGATGAAATGTCGGCTATAGAAATATAATTAATGTGAATTAATTAGTACCCAGAAGGAGAAGTCGGCCCCATTAAGTATGCCAAAACACTATAAATAAAGGGCGCCATTTCTCATTATTCACACTTCTCAGAATTGCAGAGAGTAGTTTCTGCACACTGCAGTTGGCAGTTTTGTGCGCAAGTTTCTAGGGAAGGTGTTGCGCCAGTTTCTAGGTGGGACTATCTGATCAGCTTGGTTTCTATTCTTGCTTGTTACATTAGCCTTGCTTGGCTATTGATTTCTACCAATATTCTCCTCTGTCATGGTCAAGGTGCTTGGAGGGTGGCTTCGGCCTATGGTTGGGTGACAAGGGTATTGTCAATGGTAAAACGAGCACAATCTTTCATATTGTAACATTTTCTAGGTGTCGACATGTACCTACACAACACTCCCACTGCATGGTCAATGTCTATTCGAGTGTAGAACATCAAATACATTAGACTACCAACAACATTTGCATAGGGAACACTTGCCATGTCCTCTATTTCTTCGTGTGTCTTTGGACACTATTCAACAGTTAGCCTTGCTCCCATAGGAATTGGCACCTTCACCGGTTTGCAATCTTGCATGTTGAAATGCTTTAGCACTCTTTCAATGTACTTTGTCTGATTCAACCAAAGCTTTCTAGCAGTTCGGTCTCTCTTAAATTCCATTCCCATAATGAAGTTAGCTACACCGAGATCCTTCATGTCTAACTTGGAGGATAACTGTTTCTTCACCTCTTTTATTGTGTCCATGTCATTTCCAATCAGCAACATGTCATCGACATACAAAGATACATATACGAAACACCCACCTTTTTTCTTGGAATATATTCAGTGACCAACTTTGCTTCTCACAAATCCAAAACTAAGGATGTATGTGTTGAACTTTTGGTACCACATCCTTGGTGATTTCTTTAGACCATAAAGGGATCTTTTCAGTTTGCATACCAAATCTTTCTTTCCCTTTACTACAATTCCTTCAGGTTGTTTCATGTAGATTTCCTCTTCTAGGTGCCCATGTAGAAGTGACGTCTTCACATCCATATGTTCTATTTCCATATCAAATGTTGCATCTAGAGACATTATTACTCTAATGGAGGTTAATTTTGCAACAGACGAAAAAATCTCACCGAAGTCGACTCCCTCGACTTAGGAATATCCTTTTGCTACTAGTCAAGCTTTGAAATTCTAGACTTGTCCTGCGACATTCATCTTCTTCTTGAATACCCATTTTCTACTGATGAGCTTTCTTCCACTAGGTAACTTGACTAGATCCCATGTCTCATTCTTGTGAAAGGATTCCATATCTTTGACCATGGCATCCTTCCAAAGTTTATCCTCTGTCAAGTCGATTGTCTCATTGACCGACTTGGGCTCATCATTGATGGCAGTTAACACGAATGCAGAACAAAAGTCAGGTAGACTATACCTTTCGACTAGTTTTCTTACTCTTTTTGACCTCCTTACTACCAGAGTCTATTGTTCCACCTCTTCCTCTGATTCAATCGACTCATCTGAATAATCTTCTTCATTCCTTAGTTCAAACCACAACATATTAGGATTATTCTCAATCAGAACAATTTCTTCAGGCTTAGACTTACCTATGACTTCTATGAAGACCACATCTCGACTGTACACTGTTCTCCTTGAAGCAGGATCCCATAGCTTATATCCTTTCATTCCTTCTTTGTACCCAATGAAAACACATTTGACTTCCTTCTTGTCTAGCTTGCTCCTCTTTTCCTTGGGAACATGCACAAATGCATCATAACCAAATACTTTGAGATGTGAAACTGAAGGCTTCTTACCCGATAATACCTCATGTGGAGTCGTGTCGAATAACATTGACGAAGGAGACATATTCACCAGATATCTTGCAGTGTCGACTCCCTCTACCCATAATTCTTGTGCGAGCCCAACATCATTGAGCATGCTCCTAACATTGTCCATCAATGTTCTATTCATTCTCTCGACAACTCCATTTTTCATTGGGGTTTATGGTGTGGTATTTTGGCGTGCTATGCCACACTGCTTACATAACTGATCAAATTCTTTTCCACATAATTCACCACCATTGTCAGTTCTTAGCACCTTAATCTTCTTATCTGTATGGTTTTATATAAGATCTTTAAACTTTTTAAATTTCTTGAAAAAATCTGATTTCTTCCTTAGGAAATATATCCACGTCTTCTTGGAAAAATCATCTATGAAGGAGACATAATAAAAGAATACACCAAGTGAAGGAACTATAACCGGGCCAAACACATCACTATGCACCAATTATAGAATCCCATTTTCCCTTGTTGCACTAGATGGGAACCTCACTAGAATTTGTTTTCCATACATGCAATGTTCACAAAAGTTGAATTCTAAACCACATTCAGGAAAACCTTCGACCATACCTTTGCTCTACATAGCTCAAATTCCTTTTTATCCAATGTGTCCCATCCTTTCATGCCATAGCATGGTCAGGTCAATTTTATCATGTCTTGTTGAGTCAGTTTGTACCAACTCAGCGTAACCCTGGTCGAGTTGAGTCGACTTCAGGAGAAATGATACTATTGCATCCAGTCGAGTTGACATTACCTAACAATTTGTATAGGGTTCCAATCTGAAATCCTTTCATTAGTACCATCGCACCTATGACCATCTTTCACAAATCCTTTTGAAACAGAGTGTGCACTCCAACATCAATCATCTTATTGACAAATATCAAGTTTCTTGCCAAATCTAGAATCTGTAGCACACCTGGAAGGGTTATTTTCCTCCCATCATGCAGTATCAATTGAACTCTTCCATGTCCGATAATTTTGGTTGTCAAGTTGTCCCCCAAGAACACATCACCTCCATCATATCATTCATACTTGTAGAACCATTCTCTATGTGGTGTCATATGATAGGATTCTCCCGAGTCGATCAACCAAACACCTTGATCCAACTGTGTACTGGTCGACACCAGGTACACATCACCTCCCTTATCCAGGGTCGTCTTTCTCTTAGTTGACTTCTTCTTGTCGAATCCTGTACCGACTTCCATCGCCCTCATTTTATAGTCCTTTTTGTAATGCCCAAATTTACCGCATTTCCAACATCTTCTTGTCGACTGAACCAGGGATTTAGTTATGCCCTTCGACTTAGAATTTCTACTAGAGAATTTCCTTTATCTCTTTCAACCAGTCAACCTCTCACTACTAAAGAATCTTTGGTCGATCCTTCCCTATTCTTTCCTCTCATTTCTTCTGACAATAGAGAAGCAACTACATCTTCTAGTGCTAGTGTGGTTGTATTACTCCCTATATCCATGACTAAGCTATCCCAAGAGTCTGGAAAATAACATAATAGGCTTATACACTTCTCTTCCTCAGTGATTTTAATATCCACAGACAATAACTGGCTTAAAATGGTATTAAACACATTTAAATGCTCAATCACCGAATTACCATCCCTCATTCTCAAAAGGTATAATTTCTTTCTGAGAAACAACTTGTTTACCAAAGATTTCGACTGGTATAAGATTTCAAGATTGTCCCATAGTTTCTTGGCCGAATCTTCACCTGAGAGATTCAACAATACTAAATCTATAAGATAAAGCTGAATCATACTTCTTTCTCTTATTTCGATTTTCTCCCATTGTTCCATCAACATGCCTGTCGGCTAGGTACTTGGACAGATCGCTGTCCTTTATTCTCAATCTACAAGAAGATATTCCATTTTAAGCTTCAAAAGCGCAAAATTATGGCAATTTAATTTTTCTATCTCTATTCTTGAACTGCTCACCATTATTTACCATGATCTTTAACACAATTTATGACGTACAACTCTTACTGTACCTAGGGTTTAGCTCTCAGATTCAATATTGGTAAATCAAGATCTTATACAACTGTCAAAGCCTAACACAACTTTGATACCACTTGTCAGAAAATGAGATACACTTCCATACTAAACCTAACAGAAGAGAAGAATAATTTAATCAAGAACGTAAATGACAAAGCAACCACACAACACACAGAGATTTTACCCTAGAAACCCAAACCGGGAAAACCGACATTCCTTGAGCATTCTACTATCTTGTTGTCTTATTCAAGCTAAACAAAAGGTTACATGTCTAATCTTGGTCCACACCTAAGACACAATCGACATCATACCATCTTTCCTATGCAAGAACAACCCTGTAGCCAATCCGGCTTACATCTACATGCCCAACAACCTATAAATAACAGACTCTTGGTGATTATCCATTCATCATCTAAAGATTAAAGATTAGACTTTACGGCCTTACAACATGTCTATTTATAGGATTTACAACATGAAAAAACCTAAAGAGAGGGCACTCAAAAATAGTTACAGATCCTTGTAGATAATTGGCTACAAATACCACAAATCTTGAGATTTTGTTACAGTCGACTCCAAGTCGGATTACCAATCGACTACCAGTCAGCTTTCATTTGGTTTTCAGTCGGTTTCCACACACCTGCATATCGGGCTCTTGCTGGTTGACCACTTCGACTTACTATCGATGCATTTACCATGTCGAACCACCTCGACCTTTGACTTCAAATTTACCAGGTCGACTAACTTTGACCTTTGACTTGCTGTCGATCTACCTTGACTTTGACCATAAATCAGTCCACCTCGACTAGAATTTCACTACAAAGAATATAACAACCCAACAGTAAAGCCCTCCAAGAAGAAGGATTAAGGTAAATATCATTTCTCAAAGCAAAGGAAAAGGGGGAATGATAAGAAGGGATCGTGGTTCCAAGATGGGAACATGACACTTTTCTCTTATTGTGGTAAGAGTGGACATCAACTTGAGAAGTGTTGGACACTTTACCCGCACTCATGTCTAAAGTATAACATGAAATATGTAAAGACACTTGCAAGAAGACAGGTAGCAACTCTAGATGAAGTCAATGGTATTATTGAAATGTTTGGGAGAGAATACTTTTTAATGGCTGGTCTTGGAAAAGTGATATATGAAGACATCGAGGAATGGTTCATGGATAGTGGCTCATCTTGCCACATGACCGAGATGAGATCAATATTTTTGACTTTCTCAGAGATCGACACAAATTTCTATGTAGGATCTGGAACCAACACTAGACAAACAATAAGGGGGTATGGATATGTAAGATTCCAGCTCAAGTCAGGAGGATTTCTGAGAATATAACATATGTTATACATTCTAGATTTAAATGTTGTTAGCACTAGAAGTCAACTCAAGACTGCTATTGAGTCAAGCCTATCACATCTTATTTCAAAATGTTCAACAAGGATTTTAAGATGAATAAATCCTTGCTTGGTTTGAAAGGGAATAATGATTTGATCTATTAAGATCACTTACATACGTGCAACAAGTCACGTAAATAAAACTAATGGATAGAGACTTAAGATTTTAGGTGATGTGATTGAGATAAGGGAAAAACAAAACTGATAAATCCATCAATAAACAAATCTTGTTCTTAATGTCCTTATACAATAGAAGAATAAACCTTTATCTAGAAATCATTCCAAATAAGATTTAAGAAGAAGAAACACCAATGTGGCAAAGATCACTAAAAACCCTTTAAAGAAACCTCTCAACACGTAAGCATTTGTCATAATCTCATATAACATCAACAAAGTGTTTCAGAAGAAAACAAGAAGATGATAAACATAGAGGGAACACAAACTAACCATTAACTTTATTAGCAATTGAAGTCTTTACATAGGCAAGATAGATCAAAATAGTCTTTAGATATACAATATCAAGCCCAAAACAGGGATCCAACCAATTCTTCCTTTACTTCATCATATATATAGAGTTTTACATCAGTTTCATACATTTATGATCAGTCTGATATCCATGGATATCTCAAAACTAACTCCTACAGGCCCTGAGGGTGAATTTTGCCTATATCTATTGATACATAGGAATAGAAAACAATGACAACTTAGATCCTATAATCTAGGAAACAATTTTACATAGAGATAGGTATTTTCTTGACTTGATTTCACCTGGCTGGTACATTGCATCTTTCACTTAATCTTCTGATATCCACCTGATCTTCTGTCATCCATCTGTTCCAATCATTTGACAACTCAAAAATAAATGTCTGATATGTATTGTCATCCACCCAAAAGAGGCTGTAAATCAATTTTAAAAGGGATATTATATTCTCTCTTTAGATTCCACAAAATATTAACCTCATCATCTACTATTCCCATCACAAAAATGCAATTCTGTGCCTTCTTCTGCAAAATCATCTGCTACATGTGTTCCTATAGTGCCACTATTTTTCCTGTGAAGAGTGCTGTGAGAACTTCTTGTAGCTCTCTTTTAAAACTAGATCTTAATATCCTTCATGCCTTTTCTTTCCCAGCTTACAAACAATCATTACTCAAAGGGAGACAATACCTCAAGTTCATGAAAACAAAAAGGATTTTATCGAGCATCCATCATCATTAGTAAAAAAATAGGTTTTGCATAAACACTTAAGCTCTCAAATTGAAACTTCTCCCTGGAAGATGGATTTAGCTTCCTCAGCTAACAGATCCAAATTGTTAACTCTTGTTTGCTTTGTTTCAGAACAAGTTGTCATTTTCTTTGGCATACCATCATAAGATCCGGTCAAAGGTTTTGGGCCCTTCTTGCTCTATTTACTCCGTCTTCTCTGTTGTCTGGTAGAAAATCTGTCTTTTTCTGTAAGAACCTTTTTATTTGCTGTTAGATCCTCTTTCTTAAGTTTTCTTCTTCTCGGTTCTTATTTTAGAAACCTTCTTTCTTGTCGATAGCTTTGCATTAGGGTTTGTAGGTTCTTCATCAATTACTATAACCTTATCTTTGATTTCAGGGTTGTACATGGCTTTGGATTTCAATCTGAATTTGTTTTGTGGCCTAGTACTCCTTTTCCTTACCAAAATTTTATATCTATCAACATCATCTTTAGAAGAACTTGAACTAGGAGGAACAATCTTTGTGATAGTTTCTTTAGGTTGTAAAGGGTTTGTATGTACCTCTGCTGTTTCATGTTTCTGAATTTCATTCATCATCATAGGTTATGCTAACCTTTTAATTTTTCTGATATAGACCTTCTGGGCATGAGGGAAAGGATGCCTACCTCCACCTAGTGCATGATATGATCCTTCACCTGTTTGTAGACTGGTTGGAGTATTCTCAACTCGTTCATATAAAATATTCAAACTGGTCTTCCTTTTATTCTTCCTTGAAAAAATAGGTGGACTTGTGCTCAACGATGCTCCTTGCATTGGCTCAACAACTTTATGAATCGAATTTTCGGTAGGAGCATGAACTTCTATTTCAAACCTTGACCGGATCAAGAATTGATCCCATGTCCTCTGTCTTTTCTCTAGATCTTCTTTAATGAATATATTAATTAAACCTTGATGATAGATACCTTGCGGGGGAGGAGGGGGGTCTTAGGGTTTGCTTGAATTTTCATGGCCATTTTATTCAGGTCCCTCAAGAAATAATATGGCAGACTCATCCTTTTAATTCCTGACAAATGAAGGAGGAATCGTAGATGAAACATGAACACAGTAGAATACCGTCCTTCACATGTGAAATATCGTTTGAGCATTAGCAAGGCCTCCATCCATTCATCAACTATCCAATCCCTAGGAATACCCTTGGCCAAATTGGGATCTCTGTGCTCTGGTTTCAGGAATTGATTGACATCCCCACCTGTGATTAATTTGTTTTTGAACTATTTTTCACCATCAACAGGGAGATTACAAGGTGATGTAATTGACTCCTCTGTAACCTACATAATCAGATTAGCAATCCAAACCCTCTGTCCATCAAATCCTTCAACAAATGTCTGAGCTACACCATAGTGATAACCATCTAATTTGGCGCAAAACATATGCCAACCAACCTGGTCGAAGATATGTCTGTTGTTTTCATATGCCTCCATGATCTCGGGTCCTTCAGGCTCCTTTCTGTTCACGTGTCCAATTTTACCCATTCTATTGTCACGAGCAAAGGACTAGATTCCTCGCTGTAGAAGTGGGATATGCCTGCTATGTGGAAATAGATATGAGATTTGCTGGATATATGGAGGAAATTTAAATTGACTAGTTGCAATTTCATGAAACTCAGAGAAACAAATAAAATGCCAGGTTAAAAGAACTGTTAAAAAAAAAAAAAAAAACTATCCGCGTGACATCCTGGGTAACATATACGAACAAGTGAAAGTACCACCACCTTTGCATGTTGTGATATTAATTGGGTACATGATAACTGCCTTGAGTCTTTCATTCTTCCAGGTAGGACGATCCACATATTCAAACTCCTCCAACAATACTTGTAATGATGAAAAAATAGGGACAAGTGGAAGTTCCTGTAGCACCCTACATAAACTTTCCTTTGGCATATTTTGGATGGAATCAACTTGAAAGTCGATATCTAACTTTGGTAATCATGAGACATAAGTTATGACATGACATATGACTCTGATGGAAAGATTTAAAACTTTAAATGATGTCATAAGACAGTCCTACAAACATGTGCATAATTCTTCTTATCCCCTTTTACAAGACTAAGTATCTCTCATTCCTCTCAATATAACATTATTTTTACCCCCATGATAAATATTTTGAACCTTTAACAACCTAATGATGAGGATTTATAACTTATACAAAAAAAAAAAAAATGGAGAAAATAAGAGATGAGAGATGAAACTTTGTAGAACATATAGGTGATAACAATGGCTCCATGGGGGATGGAGTTCTCCCTGTGAAACTCCAAGAACTTTGAGTAGACATGTGCCTTCTATTCCTTTGATTTTTCTGCCATGTTTAGTCTGCAGACTATAACTATTTCAACTCCTGAAGTTTGGTAAAACGTTATTCAAAACACATCAAGCTGAAAGATTAAACTAATACTGGAAACTAAAAAAAAGATAAGTTGCAGTATTTCTTCCATTGGGCTATGGAGTCTTTATTGTCTAACTACCGCACCACACCTATATGTACAATGGTATTTGAGACACCAACGACTTTAGTAAAATAATTTCTTCAGAAAACACCCATTTATTAGGCCACCAAAAACCTCTTCACCTTCCAAATTTTGCAATAGGAAAGTGTTGTTGTCCAAGACCTTATCCACCTTGAATGGACCCGCCCACAACTTGTCAAACTTCCCATGATGATGGTATTCTCTGCGGGCATCCCATTTCAAAACCAAATCCTCGGGTAGCAACTGCTCTGTTTTTTATTTTCTGTCAAAGGTCTCTTTAACCTTTTGTTGATGTTGATGTGCCTTCTCAAGAAGTTTCTCTCTTGCTTGCTGCAATTCTACAATATGACAAATCCTCCTGATAGCATCATTAGGTTCAGCTTCAATTTCTTGCAGAAACTTTACAACTAGAAAATCAAGTTGTACTGGAAAGACTGCTTCCATTCCATATGCTAACTGAAAAGGTGAAGTTCCAATTTCTCTTTTTGTGCTAACACAGTCAGCCCACAAGGCATATTTCAACTTTGAATCCTAATCCCTCTTATTATCTTCCAAAATTTTCTTAATGATCATGACCATACTTTTATTGGATGATTCTGCCAGGCCATTACCCTGTGGGTAATAAGCAGTAGAATGTCTAAGCTTGATGCCATAGTCTTCACAAAATCTTACCATGTTAGTAGATTTAAAAGCTACAACGTTATCCATGATGATCACTTCTGGACAACCAAACCTAGATAAAATATTCTCTTCAATAAAACTTATGATTACCTTAGCAGTTTCCCTCCTTGTAGGTATAGCTTCAATCCACTTTGTGAAATAATTTGTAGCTATCGGAATCCATCTATGCTAACCACTATATGGATTATGGATTTCACCTATGAAATCCAAAGCCCACTGTTGGAAAGGTACAGACACTTTTACAGGCTTGAGGGGTAAGGACTTATGTTTTTTTTTTACCAACAAACCTTTGGCATTTTTCACATGCTCTAACCTTTGCACATACATAAAAAAATAGACTAGGCCAATAATACCTAGCCCTAAGTATCTTATATGCAGTGGACTTCCAGAAGTGATGTCCTCCAAACACTCCTTCTTGAAACTCTGTCATGACTCTCTGTTCTTATTCTTCATCAAGGCATCTCAGTAAAAAATCAGAAGGGTCCCTCCAAAACAAAGTTTGATCATTCACACAATACTTTACAACTTTGAGTTTTAGGGATCTTACTTTAGACTTATCCATTCCTGGAGGATCTTGAAAATTCTACAGAAAATAAAGGATATCTTTGTACCATTTTGATTAAGCAATTTTTTATTGACTTGAGAACTGTTGTTTTGAGGATGTAAATTTCCTGAATTGTTACAAATGTAATAAAATCCCATAGCTCTGGAATTAGAATCAGCTAGCAGCTTATCTAACCCTTCCCCTTTGACTAGCTTGGTAGGCTTGATCTCCAAGTCATACTCAAACAACTTTTCTATCCATTTAATACCCTTTCCATAACTGTCCGACTGAGTCAATATATCTTTGATAACATTAGATGGTACATATGTAGTGATTTTTGAATGTAGCACATAAACTCTAAAATATTTTAATGCTTTGACCAAAGAAAAATACTGCTTCTCCATGATATTGTATTTTAATTCAACATCCCGAAGTGCCCTGCTAAAAAAGGCAATGGGTTGTTCAAAACCCTCCGAATTTCTCTGTAAAAGGGCAGCTGCTAAAGTATCTTGAGTTGCAAAAGAAAAAATCAGGAACTCTTTTTCAAAATCCAGGCTAATTGAAATAGGTGCATTTGAAATAGCCTGCTTAATAGATTGAAAAAAATCTCTGGCTTCATTTCTCCATACGATCTCATGACCTTTCTTTAACATGCCATTTATGTGTTTGACCAGTTCAACAAAGTTGGGAATAAACCTTCTAAGAAAGTTTATGTTCCCAAGGAAAGACTGGATTTCTTTCTTAGTTTTAGGGATAGAAATATTTTTAATGTATATCACTCTAGCAGGATCAATTTTAACTCCATCAACACAAATGATATGCCCTAGCAATTTCCCTTGTTCTAAAGAAAAATGAGACTATTTTGGATTTAAAGAAAGACCATACCTTTTGTACTTTAGAAATACCTGTCTCAAATGGTGTAGATGCTCCTCATCAGATTTAGAGAACATAGTAATATCATTAAAATAGATGACCACATACTATTCCTTCTCTTCCACAAATGCAATATCCATAGCTCACTGAAAGGTGGCCCCAACATTCATCAAGACAAAATGCATTCGAGCATACATAAAAGTACCCTATGGTGTTGTGAAAGCAATTTTCTCCATATCATCTGCAAGATATGTTCCATTTTGGGCAATGGGTAGTTGTCTTTCCGAGAACACCTGTTTAAATTTATGAAATCAACACAAAGTTTGATTTCACCATTCTTTTTTCTCATTGGCACCGGGTTTTCTATCCAGTCAAAATACCTCAAGGGTACAATGAACTTAGCATCTAAAATTTTCTTGACTTCCTTCTCCATAATAGGTAACAAAAGAGGATTAATCTGCATTAACTTCTGCTTGAAAGGTTTTACATTATCTTTCAAAGGTATCTTGTGTTGAATTATAGTTTCATCAAAGGTCCTAAGATATTTATATTGCCATGATAAAATATCAATGAACTCTTTCAACAATTCCTCACATTTAGCTTGGTATTTTGTTGACAGGAATTTTGACAATTTAACATGCTTGGGATTTGCAGCAGTCCCAAGATTGTAATCCGTCACATCTGCTTCTTTTTCTAGATCAGGGAGCTTCACAAGAACATCACTATGATAAAAAATTCTTTCAATAGGTACCAAACCTTTTGAGATATGATTAGTGGGCAATTGAAATATCTTATGCCCATCAATCATATTATGAAAATTCAAATTTTGGTTAACCTCATCTAATTCCTTATCTTGATCGATATGAATTGAAGAGAAATAATCTACCGCTTCAATGAACCTTTTGATTTCAGAATCTTCCTCAAATACTCTCCAATGCTTGACATTATCTGGAATAGAAGGCATGTACCTAATCTCTACTTCATATTTCAGCTTTGGGGGTAAAGGAGGTTTAAAACTACTTGCTACCACAACCAATGATTCGACCTGCTCATTCTGATTTCTTGGAATATATACAATGTTAAAAGACAGAAAGAAGGCTTCAATGATGTCCCATACCTCATTTATGTGGTCTTTCAACTGAATGTTCTTTGTATGATATACATCTCTAACCTGATGTACAATGAGCTCAGAATCCCCATGAACCTTTAAATGCTGAATTTTAATTTCCTTAGCTACCCTGAGACCTAACAACAATGCTTCATACTCTACAATTTTATTTGTTGTCTCAAATTCTAACTTGTAAGACATGGTAATGACTTCATTTTCAGGAGAAATCAACACTACACCTACCTCTGCTCCTTCTCTGGATGAGGTTCCATCAAAATATAATCTCCACAACAGATTTTGATTCTCAGAAGACTGTGGAACAATAGCTGGTTTAGTCAAAGGAAACAAATGTTGGACAACATCATCAATATGAAATATAGAGGATGCCGGATCCACATCAACTGCATAGATAAGATGATTTATAGAATGATCACTGCCACTAATAATGTATGCCAATTGATCTTCACGATAAAGTATTCTAAATTCCCCTCCAAAAACATGTATAGTGGAATAGGAGAGATCCATTTGGAGAGATCCCCCAAGCTTCTTACACCAAGATCTGGAAAACAACATACCAAACCTAGGAGGGATATCAACTACAACAATATCCATGACTAAAATTTTGGCTGGGATTTGGGATAATGAAACAACAAGGTCTTTGATAACCCCCAAGCATTTGGATTTTTTGGAATCAAAGGAAAAGAGATCATGGTAATCTTTGGTCATCTCTAAGCCTAATTCTTCCATGACAACCCTTGGCATAATATTATGGGAGGCTCCAGAGTCTAATTGGAAATTATGAATGATTTTGTCATGAATGTTTAATGAGACATAAAAAGGGGGAGTGGAGTCATCCCTTTCTTCTACAATTGGCCCTAAGACAATAATGGGTTTTTCATCTTGGAGATTAATCACATCAATAACAGGGTCTATGACAGAAGAAGGTTGTAACCATTTCAAAATATGACTCTTATAGGAATTAGTTTTAACCAATTCAGTCAAAGGAATAGGAATTTTTACATTACTTATCTCATGTTCTAAACTGAAAGGGGATGAGAAATTTTCTGCTTCCGGGGCTGTTACTTTCACAACTATCTGTACTTGCTTCCTTTCAGGATTTTTGTTGCTTGTCTGTACTGCTGGGGTAACATATTTATTTTTTTGAGCAGTAGATTTGTCTTTTTGAGGAGCAGATTTAGCAGGAGCTTGTTTGGATCTAAGATTGTACCCTGCTCATCTGTGTTACAAAGCATGTTATCTGGACATTCACCAGCTTGTGTATTCAATGAATCTTCATATTAATTATGTGTTAGGTGATTGATAACAAGTTCATCCCCAAACAAATGAATATCCACATCTTCATCTACCTCTTCATCTTCTTGATTTTCCTCAATATAATTATTCTGTAGGGGTGTCTGTATTTTCTGATCATCATTGTTCTTCTTATCCATATGCAAGGTCTGAGGGTTATAAGGTCTTCTATATTGATTTGTATTTCGATTTCCTTCTTGAGGTGTATTACATTTTTTATTTTCCAATATGAGTTTAGACAACTCAAATGACATTTCCTCCATTTTTCTTGCCATCTCCTCGAAGAAAATCTTCTAGTTTTTGGTATTTGATGAAGAGGACTTATATTATTCCTTTTTCTTTCCCTTATCTGACCTTTTCTTGAGCTTTTATGATGCTATAATGTTGGATTAACTTCTAGAGATGAATCTTGCATATCAACGAGAGTGGATGATCTTCTTTCCCTTAGTAGCAAACAAAAATAAACATCAAAGGCATTAGCATAAGTGACCTTTTCTAACCTTTCAGATGGCCTAATATCATTTGGTATCTTCTGGTACATTCGATTAAAACTATGAGAGAATTCAGAAACAAACTCACCATTCTTTCTTCGAAGATTGCTAAATTATGTCATGTAATACAAATCATATTTCTTGTCTCCCCACTTTCTAAAGAAGGTAGCATCAATGTCTGTGATAGTAGTGATGGAGTTATCTCTTAAGTTCCTGAACCACTTCCTCACTTATCCATCTAAACTTTGGATAAAAATCCTCATCCATACATCATCATAATCCACTTAAAAATTGTCAGCAAAGGAGTAAAAAGCTGTCAAATGTTCCTCTGCAGTTGTTTCTCCTTCATGGTAAAACCTTGGAAGGTACTTCATGTAATAATTTCCTGGGAGACGATGGACATTATTTGACAATACTAAAGGAGCATATCTTGCAGCCTTGATGGCATCCATTGGATTGGGTGGTGCTGAACCTGCCATTGTTTTACCACCTAAAGGTTGATTTATATGTGGTGACTGTGGTGATGATGGCTTATGACTATTCACTAATTGAATCTTTGGAGAAGACTGGAGAATTTCTTCAACAACAAAGATATTAACTTGGAGGCTAACAATGGGTTTCTCTTCTTGAGTTTCTTCAAGGATTGGAATTTTTTATAAGGGAAGGTACTCTGCTCCTTCAATGAATTCAAGGTTTTCTTCAGATTTATATCTACTCTCGGGATAGGGTGTGTAAAATGATTCTGGTTCAATAAATTCCTCTTTCCCTGAGGTAGATTCTTCAGAAGGGGGTAAAATTAAAATTTTCTCAGACATTGATTTGTTGAGGGCTTTAGACTATTTTAGGATCTTCTCAGGGTCTGAAACAAGAGGCACATTGGGATATTCTGGATGGGCTCTAGTCCCCTTTCTCTTAGGAGCCAAAGTGCCTTATGTGGATTCACCAGGTGAAAAGATATGGCAATCAACTTGTTCCTAGATATACTTTCACCATATACAACTAGATATATAAACTTTTGTCGATCTACCCAGGGAAAATCTCATCATTTCGATCTCCGACAACGACGCCAAAAAATGTTAGCGCTAGAAGTCAACTCAAGACTTCTATTGAGTCAAGCCTAGCACATCTTGTTTCAAAATGTTCAATAGGGATTTTAAGATGGATAAATCCTTGCTTGGTTTGAAAGGGAATAATGATATGATTTCTTAAGATCACTTACCTAGGTGCAACAAGTCAGGTAAATAAAACTAATGGCTAGAGACTTAATATTTTATATGATGTGATTGAGAGAATGGAAAAACAAAACCGATAAATCCATCAATAAACAAATCTTGTTCTTAATGTCCTTATACAATAGAAGAATAAACCTTTATCTAGAAATCATTCCAAATAAGATTTAAGAAGAAACACCAATGTGGCAAAGATTACTAAAAACCCTTTAAAGCAACCCTCTCAGCACATAAGCATTTGTCACAAGCTCATATAATATCATCACAATGTTTAAGAAGAAAACAAGAAGATGATAAACATAGAGGGAACACAAACTAACCATTAACTTTATTAAGAGCTAAAGTCGTTACATAGGTAAGATAGATCAAAATAGTCTTTAGATATACAATATCCATCTCAAAACATGGATCCAACCCATTCTTCCTTTACTTCATCAAATATATAGATTTTTACATCAGTTTCATACATTTATGATCATTATGATATCTAGGGATATCTCAAAACTAACTCCTATAGGCCTTGAGGGTGAATGTTTCCTATATCTATTGATACATAAGAATATAAAACATTTACAAATTAGATCCTATAATATAGGCAACAATTTTGCATAGAGACAAGTATTTTGTTTACTTGATTACACCTGGTTGGTACGCTGCAACTTTCACTTAATCTTCTGAGATCCACTTGATTTTCTACCATCCATCTGTTCCAATCATTTGACAACTCAAAAATAGATGGCTGATATGTATGATCAGTCAACCAAAAGAGGTTGTAAATCAAATTTAAAAGACATATTATATTCTCATCATTAGTGAAAAATTAGGTTTTTCATAAACACTTAAGATCTCAAATTGAAACTTCTCCCTGGAAGACAGATTTAGCTACCTCAGCTAACAGATCAAAATTGTTACCTCTTGTTTTCTTCGCTTCAGAATGAGTTGTCATTCTCTTTGGTTTACCATCTTCAGATCTGGTCAAAGGTTTTGGGCCCTTCTTTCTCTGTTTACTCTATCTTCTTTGTTGTCTGACATAAACTCTGTCTTTTTTTGTAAGAACATTTTTATTTGCTGCTAGATCCTTTTTCTTAAGTTTCTTCTTCTTAGTTCTGATTTTAGAAACCTTCTTGCTTGTTCACAGATTTTCATTAGGGTTTGTAGGTTCTTCATCAATTAATATAACCTTATCCTTGATTTCAGGGTTGTACATGGATTTGGATTTCAATCTGAATTTCTTTTGTGGCCTAGTAATCCTTTTCCTTACCAGAGTTTTATATCTATCAACATCATCTTCAGAAGAACTTGAACTAGGAGGAACAACCTTTGTGATAGTTTCTTTAGGTTGTACATGGTTTGTATGTACCTTTGTTGTTTCAGGTTTTTGAATTTCATTCATCATCATAGGTTCTACTAACCTTTTACTTTTTCTGATATAGACCTTCTGGGCACGAGGGAAATGATGCCTACCTCCACCTAGCACATGAAAAGATCCTTCACCTATTTTCAAACTGGTTGGAGTATTCTTAAATTGTTCATATGAAATATTCAAACTCGTATTCCTTTAATTCTTCCTTGAAACAATAGGTGGACTTGTGCTCGATGATGCTTCTTGCGTTGGCTCAACAAATTTATCAGTCAACTTTTGGGGAGGAGTATGAACTTCTATTTTAAACCCTGACCAGATCAAGAATTGATCCCATGTCCTCTGTATTTTCTCTATCTCTTCTTTAATGAGTATCTTAATTAACCCTTGATGATAGATACCATGCAGGGGGATCCTAGGGTTTGCTTGATTTTTCATGGCCATTTTATTCAAGTCCCTCAAGAAATAATATGGTAGGCTCATCCTTTTAATTTCGTCAACAAATGAAGGAGGAATCATAGATGAAACATGAACACAATAGAATAACGTCCTTCGCATGTGAAATAATGTTTGAGCATTAGCAAGGCCTCCATCCATTTATCAACCATCCAGTCCCTAGGAATACCCTTGGCCCAATCGAGATCTCTGTGCTCTAGTTTCAAGAATTGATTGACATCCCCACCTATGATTAATTTGTTTTTGAACCATTTTTCACCATCATCAGGGAGATTACAGGCTAATGCAATTGACTCCTCTGTAACCTACATAATCAGATTAGCAATCTGAACCATCTGTCCATCAAATCCTTCAACAAATTCCTAAGCTACACCATAGTGATAACCATCTAATTTGGCGCAACACATATGCCAACCAGCCCGATCGAAGATATATCTGCTGTTTTCATATGCCTCCATGATCTCGGGTCCTTCAGGCTCCTTTCTGTTCACGTGCCCACTTTTAGCCATTCTACTGTCATGACCATACGACTAGATTCCTTGTTGTAGAAGTGGATTATGCCTGCTATGTGGAGATAGATACGGGATTTTCTTCCTATATGGAGGAAATTTAAATTGACCAACTACAATTTGAAACTTAGAGAAACAAATAAAACACCAGGTTAAAAGAACTGTTTAAAAAAAACCCCATCCGCATGACGTCATGGGTAACAGATACAAACATGTGAAAGTACCGCCACCTTTGCATGTTGTGATATTAATTGGGTACTTGATAATTGCCTTGAGTCTTTCATTCTTCCAGGTAGGATGATCCACATCTTCAAACTCCTCCAACAATACTCGTAATGATGAAAAAATAGGGACAAGTGGAAGTTCCTATATTTCCCTGCATAAACTGTCCTTTGGCATATTTTGGATGGAATCAACTTGAAAGTCGTTATCTAACATTGGTAACCATGAGACATAAGTTTTTACATGACGTATGACTCTGATGGAAAGATTTAAAACTTTAAATGATGTCATAAGACAGTCCTACAAACATGTGCATAATTCTTCCTATCCCCTTTTACAAGACTAAGTATCTCTCATTCCTCTCAATATAACATTATTTTGACGCCCATGATAAAGATTTTGAACCTTTAAAAACCTAATGATGAGGATTTATAGCTTATACAAAAAAAAATTTAAATGGATAAAATAAGAGATGAGAGATGAAACTTTGTAGAACATAATAGGTGATAACAAAGGTAAACCCACTATGAGTTGTGGCATTTGAATATGAAGTTTATGTAGTTGCATTCCAGAATGGCGTAAGCCCAAATGGAACCACCAAAAATTCATAGTGCCCATATCTTGTCCTAAAGGACGTTTTATGTATGTATTCATCCTTAATTTGGAATTTATAGTAACCAGACCTTAAGTCAATCTTGGAAAATATTGTAGCACCGCTTAACTAGTCAAACATGTCATCAATTCTTGGCAAAGGATACTTATTCTTAATTGTCATCTTGTTGAGTTGTCTATAGTCTATGCACAACCTGAGGGTGCCATACTTCTTCTTCACAAACAAGACTGGTGCTCCTTAAGGGGACACGGTAGGCCAGATGTAACCCTTTTCCAAAATCTCCTTCAACTATAGTTTGAGCTCAACTAGCTCTGGTGTACTCATTCTATAGGGTGCTCTAGACAATGGCACCGCTCTAGGTACAAGTTCCATTCATAAATCAATATCTCTTCTTGGAGGTAGACCTGGTACCTCTTTTGGAAACACATCCTTGTACTCTCTTAATATAGGGTGGTCCTCTAAACTTGTTTCACTATCCTCAACAGAGTTCAACACTTGTATTGCATACAAAGGACATCATTTTCTGCAATACTTCTTCACTTGAAGGGATGAGATTTGTCTCACTAAGAAAGATTTTTGAATTCCCTGTAGGGTTCTTTTCTCCCCTTCCTCATCGTCACATTCTAATGTTTTATTGGAACATTCTAACTTGGCTTTATGGGAAGCCAACCAATTCATTCCAGGCAACATGTCATAAGATCCTAGAGGAAGTATGTTTAGTGTTGTTTGGGTGGCTATCCCTTTCACAATTAATTGGCTTTCTAGTAAGACCTCTGTTGACTTTCTTTTTGCTCCAATGGCTAGCTGTACCAGCCATGACTTAGCATGTTTTATTGGTTGCAATTTACATTTCTCAACAGTTTGAGGGGGAACATAACTCATATTATAACCATGGTCAATCAAAATAGAAACATGATGGTTGGCAATCATACATTCCATCTCCACCACTGAAGCTTGGTGGTCATCTTGTCTGTTATCGAGGGCTGCATAGATTTGTGTCACACTCCTAGCCACATCATTGATTGTGGTAGCTTCCTGGATGTTGTAGACTCTCCTATTGTCTTGCTGCCTATGTGGGTAGTCCCTCAACAAATATTCTTCCCCACATCCCCAACACTTCAAGGGTTCTCTCTTTGTATTATCAGTCTTTCCTGGGTATGATCCCAAGGGTTTATTTCCACTTTGAGATGGAAAATTTTGTTGATACACACTTTTAGTAGGAAAGCTCATCTTAGAACCTTTCCCATGGTTCTTAAATCTTGGGGGTTTAAACCCCTTCTTTTTGAATCCCAATTTGATTTCCTTTTTCCAATCCTTATGATGTTCTGCCTTGTGGTTCAATTGCTCACAACAATACCTTGAATTCCTAATGGTATATTTTAAGGTCTTAAGTTCATCAAACTCAATCTTGTCTCGAAAGGATTGAGACAATCCACTAATGAACCACAATATATCCATCTTCTCATCCTTGATATAAGGCACATACCTCATCAACTTAAGGAATTTGTTGACATATTCATCTATGGTGAGTTGTCCTAGCATGAGTTCATAGAACTCCTTAGTCTTTTCATCATAGTACCTCTCATAAATATGCTTTTTCTTAAAATATTTCTCAAATCGTCTCCATGACAACTCTTTCTCATGAATTCCTTTCACATTCCTAAGGTCCTCCCACCAGATGGAGGCCTTTCCATTCAAGTTGAAAATGGGTATTCGGGCCTTTAAGTTTTTAGAGTAGTCATGGAATATAAAGTACTTCTTTAGGCCAAGTAGCCAAGCTTATGATTCTACCCCCTTCTTAATTTCTCCATCAAAAGTGGGTGGCTTAGCTTTCTTAAACTCTTCAAGGTCACGTTCCTTAACACTTTTTATCCTCTTTCTTCTCCTCTGAAGGGGTGAACTGGTCTCACTGCTAGACAATTCCTTGGAGCTGTCAGTTCCCTTACTAGAGGATTCTTTAGATGAGTCCTTGACATTAACATGCCTCTTGTCTCCATGTTGGGCCTTCTTCGAGGTGATTCTTCTTGTGTTGTTACTTTCAAGGAAATGTTTTTGTATCTTAGGTGGAATTTGGTCTTTCTTAGTATTATGTCCGTCCACATTACTGGTTGTTGGCCCATGTTGCAACTTAATTTATATATCTGATAGGGTTTGCAGTAGGATTGCATTAATTTCAGTTTGTTTTTCTTGTTCTTTTATCAGCCTTTCATTATTTGCCTTACAACTTTGTAATTCTACCATAAGGCTTCTTACCGTTTCAACTAAGTTTGGAGGGGTTTCCATCACCCTCCTCTCATCAGAATCTTCTTCTTTTTAATGTGAGATTTATTGAAACTCATGATGTGTCACCATTCTTTATGCTGTAGTTTCCTTGCCATCCATTGACTGTTTGAGTGCTGATAGCAACATTTTCTGTTAGTCAGTTGTCCCCAAATTTTATGAACAACACAAGTAATTTTGTAAGATAAAATTAGCTTCATTATTCCACATACAAAATCAACATGCAATTCATGTTTAACAAATGTAAAAACAACAGAAGTTCTCTCTCTTTTCAGTAATAAAGATTAAATAAGCTCTTACATGTGGGTAGGGTAGGGTACCCTGCCCTTTAAAGGTTTTCTATTAGTATATATTCTCTTTCATGATTCCAAGAAGGTGAAGTGTTTTTGCCTACTCTGATACCACTCTGTCACACACCCGACCCCCTAAGTAGCCTTTTAAGGGATGGGGGTGTAAATTTTCCACTTTCCCACAAATCCATGAATTCCTCGGATAAGGACACTATCGCCTTGTGTTCACCGATATCTTTCCAAGGACAATAACATCGTCAAAAATCGAGTTTTGGTTTGAAAGTTATGGCCTTTCGAAGGTTTCAGGGCATCATTGGCCATCCCCTTCGCCATGTGGCATCCATGTAACTTTACCTCTTTCGTACCATGTGGTGTTGCATGATCATCACCCCTTGGCGATGACATGGTCCTTAGATACTGTGAATATCTTTCAGTATTCACAAATACTGGCCTTCGACCCTTCAACATTCTTGCACAGGTCCAAAAACTTCCCCAGACACCCAAAGTCTAGAGGGCTCCTTCCACTCCAAATATCCATGGTGGAGCTCTGTCCACCCTTGGATCTAATAGACGAGATTTGTTCGCACCTAATACATAGTTTAGGTGTGACGAGGAGGAGGGGGGGGGGGGTCCCACACCTAACTCTCATCATTTCCCACGACGTCATGTGGACCTACTCAGACATGTCACGTCACCATGGCTTAGCCTAGCCTCTCCAATCAGAGTTTGACACCTCAACTGGGGGATTTAGACATTTCGACGCTTCAACGTTGGGCCTATGCACCAATACTTCAAATCTACTGGAGCTCCAAAGTCCCGAAGTCCCAAAGCCACAGATTTCCTCACCCTATATACTTCGACTTCGACCTTTGTGATGGTTTCACCACTCGATCCTTATATCTCCTGGAGTAAGACCTCACTAGAGTACTCACACTGTCCCCTCTCTAGTTGATCAAATGGTTGAGAAGGTTCCCAATGGATCCTTAGATCAATGGTCCACATTGCTCCTGAATTCCTCCCCTCGATCTAACAATTGGTGTGATTTTTCCACTTCGAGACTTCGTGAACTTTTCCATTCTTAAACCTTTTATTTCCCCGAGGGTTTACTTGCCAAAGAGGTCATAAAGGGGAGATGACTTCTTATTGTCGGTAGTAGTACCGCTTTCTCTATCCTTCGACTATACTCGATCTAACAATTGAGAAGGATCCCGAAGGGTCCTTAGATCAACGACTTGCATTGGTTCATGACTTCGAAGTTCAGGGATTCTGACCACTTCAAACTCTTTCACGCCTAGAGTGGGTCAATGTTGAATGATTGCAACTGGTATCTGATGGTTAGGAAGGGTCCCGAAGGATTCTTAGGTCTACGACTTGCATCACTTCACGACTTCAACATTCGGGGGTTCTGACTGTTTAACACCTTTTTACTCCTGATGTAGGTCAACGCCGAATTGACCATATTGTATATCCAACAATTAGGGAAGATATTGAAAGTCCTTAGATCTATGGCTTGCATTTATTCACTACTGAAAAATTGGTTAGGGTTTAGTGATAGAGAGAATCCCATTGTAACAGATAAGAGACCGCTAGTTGTTGGTCAAACCATCTGGTAACCGTGTTAGTAGGTTTCCTTTGGTAGGATTAAAGTGTTGTCAAGTTCAAACATCCTGTAGTCCCGAACCTCCGAAGTCTCAAAGCTCGTAAGGCTTAGCTCCTTTTGAGCATAGAGAAGGGTTCCAGGGCCCTGATCATATGGGGCTTTGAAAATCCCTCGAGGGCTACACTCTTAAATCTTAACCGTGATTTGGTTAAGTCTGTGAACTTGTTAAGAACCTGCATAGATCTACAAATATAATCACCAAAAATATTGAATACACAATAGATCCACAAAACAAAATACAAGAAACCACACTTTATTATTGCCAAACCTTTGAGGTAGGTGTTAGCGCTCTGTAATTTTCCCAAGGCTGTGGAGGCAGTCACAGAGGCAAGATCAAAACTGCGTCGAGTCTTGGATATAGCCCTCCAAGACTCAGAGAGGGATCTCTCTGTCTGATTTATATTTGTTAGAGATTTGATCTTAGGATAGCTATGTAGAACATGGGTTTGTTCATGGATTTTGAGTTGGTTTGGTTAAAGCATAAAGGACCATTGGGCAACATGGAGTCAATGATAAAGACAATAAATGAATGAATAACTAAAACAAGATGTAACCAGGCAAGATAACCATGCAAGTGGATTCTTTGAGCTTATAGGATGGGAAAAAGAAGAAAAGATTGGAATTCATTTCAAATGTAGAGCAGAGTACAACTGAATTCTACATCTCAAACTTGGAGGAAAACATAAATATTGCATTGAGCCAGCACAGGGTGTCAAGAACAAATCCCGTACATTACATTCTCATAGACAATACAGAAAGAAAAGAGTATGAAATAGGTAAATCATGAGTTACAAGAGAGAGAAACTTCACCACATAAACACAACACAGGAATCTGGAAAAAGTCTTTGTATTCATTCATAAAGTCAGTTAGTGACTACTGATCATCTTTACAAAACATAAAACCATGTTTCTATATTATCTACCCATCTGGTACCTCTAGGTCGAACCCCTTTACATTAAAATCATATGAATAAATAGGATAGATCTCCCAACTAGTTTTGTCCGTCAGTTTTAACTGCCTCAGCCAAAAATAGCCACAAATCCCCAAAAATCCTGAACTGTCCGCCATGAAAGACGGGCCTAATTTTTGCAAAAAAGGGGTCCGAACAGACATCTATTTCTCTTCAACGCTGACACCTGGGAAAAAAATGAAAGAGGTTATTGTAGATGGGCATGTGCTGGACAAATTTTTCCTTTGGTTTCTCCAAATTCGCCTCCAGCTGGCCGTAACATCTCCTGCAAGATCGAGACTATAACAGAAAAATCGAAAATCCGAAAATCCGAAAAAAGAGGCTGAAAGACAACTTTGATTCTCCTTTCTCATGGCACCAGTGTAAAAATTGAGAAAGGTTTTTGTTCTTCAGCCCATGCTGAGCAAAAAACTCTCTCGGATTTTGAAAATCCGTCTTCATTTTCCCAGAATCTGTTTTGAAAGAAGATGTACCGAAATAGGCAAAAATGGTGAAAAATGAGGAAAGTGGTTTTTTTTGGGATGGGTGGTATTCCAGACCCCCCCTGAGGTGGTAAGCGGTTTTTTTTTGGGAGGGTCCACTGGCATGTGGGGGCGACACCTGTCCGGGGGGTGGTTTTTAGAAACTACCATTCCGGACCCCCCCCCCTCTCGTTAAAGTTCGGATGGTGAGGGGGGGTCCGGAAATTTTCTAGTTCGTTGATTAAATTTGATGTGATGTTTGAAGGTATGCGTGGGGTTTAATGGATTTAAGGGCGGGTAGACTTAGGATAATGTTTTAGTTTTTGTTTTGAATTTTGTATGTTTTATTTTTTATTTAGTTTACGTTTTATTGTTTTATATGTTTTTTGTTTTATTATGTTTTGTTTTTTATATATGTTTTATTATATGTGTTTAAGTTTTATTTTGTTTTGTTTTATTTAATGTTTTATATTTTAATATTTGTTTTAAATATTAATTAATAAAACATTAACCTAATTTATTAATTAATCAATCAATTAATTAATTAATTTTTAACAAGATTTAACATAGGTTATTTAACTAATTATACTAACATTATTAAGTCATCTAACTAACTTATTTGATTTTTCCTTTTATCCTAAGTTCATTTATTCGTGAATGGGTGGCGGGAAAATGGAGGATGATGTCAATGGGGAAAAAGGACAAGGGAGTGAGGGCGCAGCGTGGAATAAGGATGCAACAGGGTGATGGGGGATCGAGCAAAATGAATGGAGGGGAGAAATGGGATTAACCGAGCCAGACTTCGTCATCACGAGAGAAACACCAAATCAATAATTGAAAAATCGAGTTACCTATGATTATAGGTCCCCAACAGTAGGGAAACACCATACAATGGATCCTATTA
The DNA here is from genome assembly GCA_009831015.1 of Picea engelmannii. Taxonomy (NCBI): domain Eukaryota; kingdom Viridiplantae; phylum Streptophyta; class Pinopsida; order Pinales; family Pinaceae; genus Picea; species Picea engelmannii. The sequence continues at coordinate 1,281,703 of ML778997.1, forward strand.
TGGAAGGGATCCTCTCCTGTTCACTTGCCTCTTCGAGGGGGCATCCGCCTATTGAGCTTCCGCTCCAAATACAATACTTATCTTCATATCCCATTGCATTTCTTGAACGCCTTTATATAGTACTATCATCATCTAAGAACATTCTAGAGGATGAATCTTCTAGAAGTAGAACCTTCTAAGAAGTCCTCTTACATTTATTATATCTAACTACCATAATGGGCCTTATTTAATAATATAGTGGACCTAGTCCACCTTACATTGAATGGCCTCCACTATTATCATTATGGGCCTGTTATCGCACGATTTGTAGGAAAGGTTAAAAGGGCTTGAGTCAAGGCTTGAAACCGGCGTAACAGGAGCTTCCCCACCCACTGTCACCTCGATGGGGGGATCTTTCTATTTAGGAGGGCTAGTCCAAGGGAGACGTCCCTAAGCAAATCTGGGTTGATGAAGGGCTAAAAGGTAATGGTCCAAGTCAAAGAAGTTCCCTTTCACAGATTGCTGCCCAAATGAGATAGTCAAGGAGAAAGATCCACTGAAGATGCACCTGTTTGCGAGACAAAGCAAAGAACTAGAATATATGCTTGCAGTGGGTTAGTACTTCAAGATATAAATGACTATCTTTATCATATATATGAGCAAATGATCAAATTCTATTATTGACGAAGTCAATGATGGCTAAGCAAAGATTAATAACTTATATCACTTCTTCAACAAAGCATAAGAGATAATAAGCATTCAATGTCCAATATTAGACCTTGTATCATATCATTAATGCAATAAATAAGTCAAATCAGCTCACATACATGAAGTTGCTGCGTCACCTATACTATTTCTGCTACAGGTGTGACGTCATCTTTAATCCAAAGGTCAAAACGAAAGACAAAGAGCAAAAACGTTTTGGCAAACAAACTTACAGATGCAATGATTAACTCAATGTCTATCAAAGGAGCTGCCAAATGTCACAACATTGTAAGTACAAACAAATATCAAAAAGGGTGTGACGTCAGCCCTATATAAATTCTGTTGTCTGCAGGTTAGCTAGCCAAGGAGTGATGTTTTGACAAATTCAACCAGCAAAAGGGAAAACAAACTCCACGGCTATGATAAGGAGACTAGGCCGCACCTTTCTATCCAAACAAAAGTTAAAATCAGCCAGGATGTCACCTTATTTAGGTTAGTTAGAAATCAACTAGGGTTAGACGCTAGGTTAGTTAGGGTTTCAAGTTGGAAGTAGTTTGAAAGAGTTTAAGGCATAACAAGCTTCAAAATCATTCCTAGACTAGTGCCTTGGGTTAATGGAGTCAACTTGAAGTGAGACTAATGGTTTAGGGA
>ML778997.1:1285979-1298495 GCA_009831015.1 Picea engelmannii
CTAGCTACCTTACAGAACTCGAGCCTGAGGTCACTTGGAAAAGAAAAATGGTTTGAAACTCTCGTCTATAGAGCTCGAATTCTACAACAAGAAAAGAGATTTCAAGGGATTGACAAAACCAGAGTAGTCGCATAGAGTCTGTCTCGACTCTATATTTGCGGATTTTATCCTTGAAGAATCCTTTGTAGGATTATCACATATATAGATTTATACAGGGGGTCACTCGCTGTTTGCCCCAAATTCATTTTAAAATCCATTACTAACAATCCTCCTTTGCTAAATAGGATTAAACATAAAACCATTAACAAAATGTGATATTCAAATTCTACTTCAGATTTTCGAGGCCATGAGGTCATCAAAGTTACCATTTTTACCATTCAAACAAGATAAAAGATTATTCTAGCATCTAGCTCAAGAAACTCATATTATAACAAAACCAATCAATACAATATAAACTCAGAATCACACTTATCTGAAACTTGGAAATTAGTTGGCAACTGCTGAAAGGGGTGCTCTTTTCCACCCAATCATAGGCACAATTTCTCTTGGAATATTCCTCCACTGGCCATCCCCTATCTAGATCACGATTCCATGAGAGGGATTCTACTTGATCTTAACAACAACAAGGGACAAATGTTACTCTCCTTTTCCCATAGGAAGCTGGCAGTCCAGTTTTCTATCCACTAAGCAAGGAGGCCTGCTTGGAATATTCACTCAATTCATGTAGCTCCATTTATCAGCTTGATTAGAAAACACTATCCATGTGTTCCTGTAACCATAACATCTTATTTCTCAGTTCTCTTCAGAACCAAAGAGCCTCACACACTCTTCTCTTTTTGAATGGTCCTCAGACCCATTTGTTAATCCCCTCTTCTTCCCTATATCCATGATTTTCCTTCCTTTTCAAGCAAGATTTCATGAGTCAAATCAAAATTTTTCTAGATGGGTACTCTGCCCATCTCCTCATTGACTCATGAGGAAGACTTCCCAACTACCAGCATGACTGGTAATTAAGTTTTATGGGCCAGAAGACTGTTTCAGGTTTGTGAAATTTATATCCAACAGAGTACCAGCCTGATAGAGGTAATCTCACCATTACTGGTTCCCCTTACCATCCCTCTCACACATCATGATCTATCCGAAAACCCTCTTTCAAGAGTCATGCCACAATTTCCTTTTATTCAATAACAAAAATATATACATTACTTTCTATAGCTGTCCAACATTCACATGACATATTTCAACAATGTATGCATCACATACAAGCATGCTAATGACAACAATTACTATAAACATAAACATAATAATCATATATTCCAAAATAATTTTCCCATTCATGATAGGATAATCACCATCATTTCAACCATGTATGCATCACATACAAGCATGCTAATAACAACAATTACTATAAACATAAACACAGTAATCATATATTCCAAAATAGTACTTTTTAGTATTCCACTGAAGCCAATCTGTCGTATCTGAAACATAATGTTCAGGGAGTGGGCTAACTCAGGAGTAATCTTCCCTCCCGAGTTACTTTTTCAGTAGGTTTTCCGGCGGCTCGCTTTTAAATTTCCGGTCAATCCAGAACTCTGATCGATTTTCTGAACATATGGGTTGGTTTAAAATAGGGCAAAACCCTTGGAGTGAGGTTCTGAAATACATGGAACTTTGATCCATGCGAAACTCAAACAACCCCTGAAAATTTAGTCAGATTCAGATCCGTTTTTTTGCCTGAAAAGAGGAACTCAGGAAGGAAGATTGCTCTCGAGTTAGCCTACTCCTAATGTTCAGTCCTTGTTTGTAAAGAGTGCATGCAAGGACATCAAGGTAGAAGTCAATGACAATCCTTGTTTGTAAAGAGAAGGATGAATGGATGCAAGGACATCAAGGTAGGAGTCAATGATGTCACACTAGTGCGTTGGCAAAGAGAATCAAACTGTGAACATATGGAAAGACAATTGGCGTAGGCTTTGAAGGCCTTGTACACTAGATACACTATTCTTGCTGCGGCTGAAGCTCCTGCTGTTACAAACCCCACCATTACCTGCGAAAAACACACTTTAAAACATAACCGTTAATTGTACATACCTATGATCCATCTTAATAACATACTTTAAAACATAATCAAATGGATAAGAGGATCGATATTAATCGTTCAATAGTTTATGTTGAAGATGGAAACTGGAAGAGACACAAGGACATAGAAACATGAAACTAAATCCACATAATAAATATTGTTCTACTGTAGAAATTCTGCAAACTTTTAGACTGTAGATTTTAATAAGAAGATATCACATGAGTCCATTTACATGAAAGGAGACATATGGCTATATCTGGCCTTGAATCGTAAATAATGAGTAGAAACAGAAAAGGTGTCACCCTTTCTTCCCATGACATCTAAAGATGCAGCTGAAGTGGCATCAATGGTCGCCAATCGCAGAATAAAATCGAATATGGCAACCAGTACCCATCTCCATTCCGATCTTCAAACTGCATTTTCTGGTTTATTGCTTACCTTTCAAACCAAAATATAAAAAATTTAGAAACAAAAGAAAATGCAAAAGGAAATCTCACAACTAAGAAAACAAGTAGCACAGTGAACAAAAACTCTAAACAAAATGAAAGATATCCATGATCATCTAAGCAATCCATCTCCATGATATAGAAACCTTTTGATACGACACTTTGGGTAAAGATTATGAGATGATGCATAATCAATTGATTTATAGAGAAATTTGAGGTAGGGTTTGATGTGACATAGTGAAATTGGCCAGGTTAAATGGACATAGTCTAAAGGTTTGGTCAGAAATTTAGAAAATGCTTTGTTTAAACATTTTGGCATTTTTGGCATTTTAGGGTATATTTTCAGATTAATTTTTCCTAAAATCCAGCAAAAAATTGATAGAACTCTAGATTTATGTGATTCTATATAATTAGAGTGTCTCAAAGTTTTTTCCATTTACTCATTAAAAAATGCAATTTAAACAACATAAAAAAGTGATTTCACCAAGATCTGTTTTACCGGATTCTGGTGAAAAAGGTGTCTAGCGTTTTGATTTTGCCAACAATTACCCTATTCTAGTGATAGTTGCCTAAAAGTAAACAACCTATAAAGTTTAGGCTACACCCATTAAATGATTAAGAACATCCTAAGAGGCCACGAGTTTATATCCATAGAGTGGTAGGGTATGTATACCTCTCGAGTAAAAAACCTAGAAAGTTTAGGCTACATCCATTAAATGATTAAGAACATCCTAAGAGGCCACGAGTTTATATCCATAGGGTGGTAGGGTATGTATACCTCCCGAGACTTTAGTAATCAGTTAAATCTATGCTTTGAGGGGGTCCCTTGTCCTACAAACAAGGGAGTCTCATACACCAATTTGGTGTCTTGCTTGGCGATGACCTTAAAATTAGATTATTATTATTATTATATGAACAAGTTTTTCTTTGTTAACAAAAAGGTAAAAGGATTTAGTGGAGGCTAGTCATTGTACCATCAACATGGGTGATGTGTAGGGGGTTGGAATTGAATTGGATGAGTAATTATTGATGGTTGATGATTATTACATTGAGAGGAGCTAGGGGCTTGAGGTGTTCTACAACATAAAATAATAATAATAATAAATAACTAACACCATAAAAAATAATAATAACATCCCTCTTTTTGGGGTTAGGCCCCATAATTAGGTTCCACCATTTACTTGGTTTACCATCCATGAATCGTGGGGAAGTATTGGGATGGTTTTGTCTCAAGATTTCCTTGGAAAAAAATCAATAGATCAAATTTCTTAAATTTGTGATTTAAATTTACAACTTAAAAAATTTGATCATTCTGAATGCTTGAAAGATGAGTTTAAAAATAATATTTAAATTTTTTATATTTATTTTGTTTAAAAATAATAAATATAACCTATACAATTAATATTATAATAAAAAATAAAAAATAAAAAATAAATAATCTTATTAAGATAGAGGATGGCCACTACCAACACTATAGAGAAATATCTCTACACATAAAAATTATAGATATACAATATATGGCCACCTAAAATGAAGCAAATAAAAGAGTATAACGAGACTAAAGAATTCATTCTCTTTTTAATTGAAAATTCTTTATCTTTTATCATTTTAATATATGTTAGGGACCTAACCCCTCACGTAGGTAGAATAACATATTTCCATGTAATAAAGGTCAATATTAATAAGGCTTAGCAATAAGGAAGATTAAGTCCAATGTAAGAAGACCTAATAGAAGCTTCCGCTTCTGGAAGGATCTTCCTCTAGATTGTTCTTTTGATAGACATATTTAGTATAAATAGGAGTCAAGGGTACAAGAAGTTTTGTCTTGGATATTATTGTAATAGATCTCTGCTCTGCTGGAGGTTGCCCCCTCGAAGAGGCAAGTGAACATTGCTCTTAGTAATCAAAGTGCTATTTCTAGTGTTATTTTGCTATCATTTTGCTACTATCGTGGTGTTGTTCTCGTTATATTGTTTTTCTTCTGCCATTATTGTTCTACATATTTTTTATATCTGGAATATTACAATATATATTTTTAAGTAAAAAGAATTGAGAGTTTTTAATATATAATTAAAAGTTATTTTTAAAAATTTATATTTTAATAGTTTTATTTTCATAACTTAATATTTATAAGACAATAGACTTAATATACACTAAACAATAAACTTAATATCACTAAATGCATAGATAATGAATATTGACAAAGATGATTCATATAATAAAGAAAAATATCTTTATTCTTTTTCCAAAGAGAAAAATGATAAGAATCAAGTAAAAACAAGTAAAAACATTTAGCATAAAACTTTATAAAAAATAAGTAAAAAAACAAATTGTTCAATGTGGAGTAAAACTTAGTACATAAGTGAAATTTTCAATCGGGAGGTTAGCATATGCGGGAAACAATATCAAATATTTGGAGTAAAAACATTTAGCATAAAACTTTGTAAAAATAAGTAAAAAGGTAAAGTGTTGAATGTTGAGTAAAACTTAGTAAATAAGTGAAGTGTTCAATGAGGAGGTTAGCATATATGTTGTAAGCAATGTAAATAAGTGAAGTGTTCAACAGGAGGTTAGCATATGCTAGCCTCCACACCTAAGACATGTATATCCCTGCACAATGAACACTTAGTCTAATAGTTATCAATGTTATCAATGATAGAATATTGTTATGGATATGCATATGATTAACAAAATGCATTTTAAGTATACACATATTTTAAAAATAAAATTTAATTATTAATTTAATAAAAGTTAAGTATACATATTCAACATAAACATATAGTCCGCAGAGATATAGCTTGTGCTTGTCTGCACATGTATATACATTTTAAGCATAGACATATAGTGCGTGCACATATAGCTTGCACACCTCTTCATATGTATATCCACACAAAGGCTAAATTTTATAAAACAATATTTGATAATAATGTCTGTTAGTTGGTATAAAACTAATTTTGAATTTTTTTAAATATAGTCCTATACAAATAATTAAAATATTAATAATTATTTATTAATTAAAAAAAGTCAATTATTAATTTAATAAAATTTAATTATACATCTTCATGACAACAGACACTTAGTAAATAAAATACACCCATTCTGTATCTGTCCATAGGAACTTTGGGACTCGTACTTGCACTCATTCCACACTTGTACATGCACTTGTTCCAACCATCCACTACAACTACATAATTAAATTGCTTATTAAATTCTCATACATGTACAAATTATGCACCCGCACATGCACATGCACCTGTTCCAACCATTTGCTAAACGTGAAGAATTCAATTGCCTATTAAATTCCCTTCGGTGCTATGACAATAAGATGTTGTTTTGAGGGATCAATGAGAAGCCAGGAAAAAAAAAGATTGCTTGCAACAAAGTTAAACTATGTAAAAAAGTTTGAACTTTTTGATCAATGCAAAAAAACAAAATTGCGGTCAACGCAAAATCGATTGCTATAGTCCTAGGGCTGCAGGAGGGACTTATACATTTTCAACACAAAAATATAGTTTGCATATACCTTCCGCAGCTCCGCACATGTGCACCCTTCCTTTAGTGATCTCAAGGATTCGAATGAGGAAGTCTTGCATCAACAACTTCAGAGTGTGAGTAAAATTACACTTACTATGACCTTGTAAAATAAATACATGCTGCATTTTGTCTTAGTTTGGAAACTATTCATGGAAGTGAATGTGTACCAATGAAGGTTTTCATGGCAATTTTAGGTAGTGTAACTCTTGGATTTTACTAAATGGACGATATTTCCCTCCGCATTAGCAATATAAGCTTTGTAAATGTAAATGGGTCTTAAGTATTGGTAGTTTACACAGAATAGGTGTTATAGCCCTAAAATGCCCTACTCATCCATACATGGCATTGGCCCTCTTACTTGTATAATTTTCCAAATCATTGCTGAGAGGCTTTACTTAAAAAAAACAATTTTTAGAGCATGTACATGCCTTGCACCACTATAGCCCGCGTACATACGCTTGCTGCATGCCAGACATTTCGTGTACATACGCTTGCTACACAATACAAAACTCGCGTATACCTCCAAAAGTTGCAAAAATTAAAAAGTTGTAAGGAATTCGGTGGAATTCACTGGCTATTGGAGATTTCCCAACCAATTCACCTGCTATAGCATGTCCCCCAACCGAATAACCATCCTTTTTTCATATAAAAGGAGGTGTTGGGGTCTCATTTCACAACCAAGCATAAGAATGGTGAAACTCTGCCCAATTTCACTTCCCTTTCTTGCCCAAGCATTTGTTACCTTTTGTGAGATACTGCCTCAACGCTCCCTCTTCAACCCCTTTTCTTCCATCCAATCCATTCTCTTTCCTTGAGGTGATTAGTAGATTGTGAAAAGAGGCTTATTGAAGGTGCACTTGGAGAATTGTAAAGAGGATCCCAGACCAGTTTTGCGGAACGGTGGCCGGCAAGGATTGTAAGTTTCAATCTTTGTTTGATGAATAAAAGAATCTATTTTCCCTGTCCCAAATGATGATGTTTTGTGTCTTTTCTTTGATTTATACATAACATTTGATATCTAACCCTAATTTATGAATAGAAATAACATGCTTGTAGCCCTTGTTTTCCTAGTCTTGGATGCAGGTTATCCTTGGGAGGAGACTTGCAGTCTTTGGAGCTACAGAGCTTGAGGAGATCATCACCAGAAGTGGGATAAAAGGTACAGTTACTGATATTCTCTTCTATTTCCTTCTGTTCATTTATTTTGGTATGTTTGGGGTAGTGTAGAAACTAGATTGACTTTTAGACGGTCATTTGCTCTATCTATATTCTAAACCCTGGTATAGTTATAGGGGGATTTTCCCGCTAGCAATAGGAACACATAAAATGATAGACATATCTCATACTTTTTTTTGTCTATTTCCAACTTAGGGATTGATATGCAAAGCACATAAATATCTTCCCCTAGTTCATTTCCTAATATTCAATATTATTGTATTTATCACAGGCGTGGGTGGGTTAAATTTGTTAGCATGCCACTTAAAATATCGGTTCTTGTATTTTGTCATATAGGATGAAGTGAATATTGGGATTATAGTTACTGACACCTTTGATAGTGAAATGTTTGAATGGACACAAAAGTCCATGCTCATTAGATCTCAACCCCAACCCTTTAATAATACAACATGTATTTGGGTATGGTACTAAGTTTTTTCCAGTGTTTAGGCTTGAGTTCCTAATATATTAATTTTTTGTCAGTTTTTTATTCATTTTGTATTAAGCAATGCAGAGCCAAAAATTATTAGAGGTGGTTATGTCACCTTGCAAAGAGTTACAAAATGATGATGCATTGCTTACTAATGGCTTAAATACAACCCCATATGAAATGGACCGAGTAATTGATGTTGAATTTGCTGAAGACAACACACCATAATATTCCTTTTCATCCCCCATTCCATGTACGAACATATCAATAGATGAAATTGGATATACACATATCTTGGAAATTAAGTAGGATTCAAATAAAGCTTGCAAGACTAATCTAATCAATTCAGTTATTGAACCTGAAGATGTTTTGGAGAAGACATTTTTAGAAGAATATGGGCTTACCAAGAAAAGTGGAAATGCTTGGCATGGAAGAAAGTCACATAGAAATATGAGGCCCCCATCTAAAAGAGGAACAAAGGATGTAAATAGAGCTTACAAGAGGGAGACACAAAGGAAGATCAAACCAAAAAGTGACTAGATTCTAACTCAAGAAATGCTCTCTCCTGTTGGTGATTCTATTGTTGGTTGTGAAAGTAGCAAGTTAAATCCCAAGGATGCAGACAAGGATTTGGTTTTTACAACGATTTATATATTTAATTCCATGTTTGGCTTACCTACTGATAAAACTACTACATACAATTATGAAGAAGTGAAGTCCCAAATTGATACTGAATTAATAGACCACAAACACTAGTATCCTGTTGATCTTCACAAAACTATTCAAAATGATGGCATGACAGACTCTCCTATTAACCCAACACCACAACATCAACTTGATGTCCAAACTATTAAAAATTGTGGTAGTCTTGAGCCAACTACACAAGTTGGAATTTATGTGATGCACCCACAAACCCTTGTAAATTGTTGTAGACCCGAGCCTAGTACATCAAAGCATGGATTTTTTTATTGATTTTTGTCGAACTTCTGTCAACTCAGAGGTGATGTTATATTGCATTTTGTTGTCAGTGTTGATATATTTGAAATTTTGGATTTTTCCAAAGTGATAAGTAATAATGCATCTTCCAGGATGTAGGGCGAATGATGCATTACGACAATGGGAGCTCTGTATTAGAGGAAGAAGAAATTCCATCAAATGTTATACATGTGCATAATAACTGTGTTGAATGATATGCAATTAGAAAATACAATTCCATTTGTTTCTGTAATTCTTTACGAGTGAATGTTTAGTTCATTCTTACTATTAAATTTTAATAGATGGAGACAACTCCATCATACCCTTTAGAATGATTATTGTTTACATACTCTATGATGTTTATGTTTAATGCTTGCTTTCAAATTTATCATGGATTTACATTTTATTAAAATTATTCTTACAATTCAATTTTAATATAGGAAGGCCATTCCAACATACCCTTTAGAATTATTATTGTTTACACAGTCTATGCTATTTATGTTTAATGCTTTCTTTCAAATTAAGCATGGTTTTACATTCTATTAAAGTTTGGACAAATTTAGGGAAATAGATGTTTATTTGAAGGATGATTGTGTAATGAATTTGCAAGTAGAGGTAACAATAGGTACCAAAATCAAATGCACTATCTGTGGACTTAAGGGGGATTCTCTAGGTATTACATACATACAAATTAAGAGGGGATTGTTTCCTTTTGTTTCCCATGTTTTTTGAAGGATAATTTTGTAATTCTCTTTCCTACCCATTCATCACACAAGTTTCCAAATGAAAGGAGATAATCTACAAGCTCAAAGCACAACAATTCCCTACCAAGAAGGCGGTTAAAATTTGCTAATAAGGGAACACTGCTTAGGTTCTATTGTAAATTTTCTTTTGAGATGGAGTATTTGGTTTTTAAATCTCAATTCTATATTGGATTTTACTTACTATCTTTTTAACCCATTCAATATTTTCAGAGGAGACAAAAGCCCTAGTATATGATAAGCTTATGAAGGTTTCAAGGCAAGTCAGGATTGGACATGGACGTTGGGACAACAATGAAAATGGATTCTGTGTGGTTCTACATTGGATCCTGCTCATAAGGCATTAGATGTGTTTTCCCTTTAAGTGTGTGTTTTTAACTTCAAATCTACTTTCTTATTGAAACTACGTGCCATAGGTTCTCAACAACTCTTGTTTTTAATGCAGGAGCAACTTAATAATTTTTCAAGGCTCATTGGTGCAACAATATCAAAAACATGGAGTCTTGCTGTGATCCATGTGGTTGCATCTACCGATGCAGATGGTTCTTGTAGAAGAACAATGAAATTTTTGATGTCAATCTTGGAAGGGAAGTGGGTTCTTAAGATAGATTGTAAGTTTATCTGATAGTCTTTCACAATGTTTGAATGTCCTTATCTATACTCCCTTTCCTCAAATGTTTCTAGTATATATTTTTTCTAATAATTCCTTCACATTACTTAACTTTCATCTTCAACTAAAGGTCATACTCATTTACAAAGAAGTGTGATTTCATGGATTATTGCATGTATGGAAGCAATGCATCCTATAAATGAAGAGCCATTTGAAATAACTCATTGCATTCATGGAACCTTTGAGGGAACAAAGCGTGGTCGAGCTCGAGTTGAGAAAAAGGTGCTCCAATGTACCAAAGATTTTTTTTTTAGAGAATCTATTTGGTAAATTGGCTATGTTTTGAGAAGGATTCCCTAACCTTTTTGATATTTTTCTATTACACATACCAAATCTTTTTGAAGGGCTAAGCTTTTATCTCAGTGGAGACTTTGTTTCCTCTTCAAAAAAATACTTGCAAGAATTGGATTTAGCTGTAGGATGGTTTGTCCTACACCGAGAGCCTATAATGGGCCAGCTAGAGTGCCAAAGTACTATTGTGCTTTACAATCTAGAACTTCTCGAAACAAATAAATTTAGTGGCAAGAACAAGATATTTCAGAACATGTTAAAGGAAGCTAGGTCACTAGGAGATGCTACAGGAGCGCATTATGTAGATCATACTTTAATATTGGTATATATAGCTACTTTCTAGCTACAACCTATGGGTAATGGATGAAGCTAGTGTATAGTTAAGATATTTTGAAAGGGCGAAGTTTTCTTTGCCCTGTTATTTAGCTTATTTATCTTTGCGATTATGTTTGAGTAATAACTAATTGACAATGATGTTTTCTTGACATTTTTCTGCATGAGCATGAAGTTGGTGTCCTATTTTCTAAAAGACTTTATTTTTTATTCACTATTAATCCTTTCATAAAACTCCTGATAAATTATAGGGAATTCCTAGTTTTATGAACAAATATTTAAAATATGGTATCTTTTAGCTGAAGAACATTGCTTGAAAGCATCTTGTGATATAGAAAATAGTATTTTGTAAGAGAAATAAATGATTCATGATATATCTGATTCTAGTGGCATCTTGCTTAGTTATCACTATTTCTCCGTAACGAAAAGGGAGCAAGAAAGAAGCTCACATCATGCGATTTTGTACTACATTTCTTCTATTATAATGATTATTATTTACATACTCTATGATGTTTAAGTTTAATCCTTGCTTTCAAATTTAACATGGATTTACATTCTATTGAAATTATTCTTATTGTTCAATTTTAATATAGGAAGGCCATTTGAGCACACCCTTTAGAATTATTATTGTTTACATGGTCTATGCTCTTTATGTTTAATGCTTTCTTTCAAATTTAGCATGGTTTTACATTTTATTAAAGATTGGACAAATTTAGGTCACTGGATGTTTATTTCAAGGATGATTGTGTAATGAATATGGAAGCAGAGGTAGCAAGAGGTACTAAAATCAAATTCACTATCTGGGGACTTAAGGGGGTTACTCTGGGTTGTTTTTTCACAAAGTGTCGCAGGAGTTTTAATGTCCCATGTGCTCTCTCTACTTTGAAATGCAGATGGGATGTTGTAAGAGTTTAAAACCTTGTCTCTCAAGTCCTCTTGAAGAATAATCTTCAATTATTACAGTTAGAAAAATTAAGAGGGGATTGTGGCTTTTTGTTTCCCATGTTTTTTGCGAGATAATTTTGCAATGCTCTGTCCTGCTCATTGCAAATGAAAGGATATTATATACAAGCTCAAAGAACAATAGTTCCTTACCAAGAAGGGGGGAAAAATTTGCTAAAAAGGGAACACTGATTAGGTTCTATTGTAAATATGCTTTTGATTTGGAGTATTTGATTTTTAAATCTCAATTCTATATTGGATTTTACTTACTTTATTTTTAACCCATTCAATATTTTTAGAGGAGACAACAACCTTGGTAGACAACAAGTTGGTGAAGGTTTCAAGGCAAGTCAATCTTGGAAATGTCCATTGGGACAATAATGAAAATGGATTATGTGTGGTTCTGCATTGTATCTTGCTCAGAAGGTATTACATGTGTTTTCCCTTTAAGTGTGTGTTTTTAACTTCAAATATACTCACTTATTGAAACTACATTCCATATGTTCTCGACAACTCTTGTTTTTAATGCAGGAGAAAATAATAATTTTGCAAGGCTCACTGGTGTAACGATATACAAAACATAGAGTCCTTCTATAACCCATGTGGTTGCATCTACCAATGCATATGTTGCTTGTAGAAGAACACTAAAATTTTAGATGCCAATCTTGGAAGGGAAGTGGGTTCTTAAGATAGATTTGTACCTGAATTGTTCCAGATCCTACAACACTAAGAGATCTATCATCACCAACAAATATTTCCTTGGTGTTACATTCATTTAGACCAGAAAATATGGCTTTATCCTTAGCCATATGATAAGATGCTCCTGAATCAATAAG